>JASAMZ010013294.1:0-124751 GCA_030248115.1 Linhomoeus sp. GSCO2_2 | reverse complement strand
GTGACTCGTGCGCCCTTCTTGGTCAGAAGACAAACCGACGTTTTGCGCTTCGCCTGTGCCCGTGACCCGTGCACCCTTCTTGGGCAGAAGACAAACCGACGTTTTGCGCTTCGCCTGTGCCCGTGACTCGTGCACCCTTCTTGGTCAGAAGACAAACCGACGTTTTGCGCTTCGCCTGTGCCCGTGACCCGTGCACCCTTCTTGGTCAGAAGACAAACCGACGTTTTGCGCTTCGCCTGTGCCCGTGACTCGGGCACCCTTCTTGGTCAGAAGACAAACCGACGTTTTGCGCTTCGCCTGTGCCCGTGACTCGTGCGCCGTTCTTGGTCAGAAGACAAACCGACGTTTTGCGCTTCGCCTGTGCCCGTGACTCGTGCGCCGTTCTTGGTCAGAAGACAAACCGACGTTTTGCGCTTCGCCTGTGCCCGTGACTCGTGCGCCCTTCTTGGTCAGAAGACAAACCGACGTTTTCCGCTTCGCCTGTGCCCGTGACTCGTGCACCCTTCTTGGTCAGAAGACAAACCGACGTTTTGCGCTTCGCCTGTGCCCGTGACTCGTGCCCCCTTCTTGGTCAGAAGACAAACCGACGTTTTGCGCTTCGCCTGTGCCCGTGACTCGTGCGCCGTTCTTGGTCAGAAGACAAACCGACGTTTTGCGCTTCGCCTGTGCCCGTGACTCGTGCGCCGTTCTTGGTCAGAAGACAAACCGACGTTTTGCGCTTCGCCTGTGCCCGTGACTCGTGCGCCGTTCTTGGTCAGAAGCCACACCGACGTTTTGCGCTTCGCCTGTGCCCGTGACTCGTGCGCCGTTCTTGGTCAGAAGACAAACCGACGTTTTGCGCTTCGCCTGTGCCCGTGACTCGTGCGCCCTTCTTGGTCAGAAGACAAACCGACGTTTTGCGCTTCGCCTGTGCCCGTGACTCGTGCACCCTTCTTGGTCAGAAGACAAACCGACGTTTTGCGCTTCGCCTGTGCCCGTGACTCGTGCCCCCTTCTTGGTCAGAAGACAAACCGACGTTTTGCGCTTCGCCTGTGCCCGTGACTCGTGCACCCTTCTTGGTCAGAAGACAAACCGACGTTTTGCGCTTCGCCTGTGCCCGTGACTCGTGCGCCGTTCTTGGTCAGAAGACAAACCGACGTTTTGCGCTTCGCCTGTGCCCATGACTCGTGCGCCGTTCTTGGTCAGAAGACAAACCGACGTTTTGCGCTTCGCCTGTGCCCGTGACTCGGTGCGCCGTTCTTGGTCAGAAGACAAACCGACGTTTTGCGCTTCGCCTGTGCCCGTGACTCGTGCGCCGTTCTTGGTCAGAAGACAAACCGACGTTTTGCGCTTCGCCTGTGCCCGTGACTCGTGCACCCTTCTTGGTCAGAAGACAAACCGACGTTTTGCGCTTCGCCTGTGCCCGTGACTCGTGCGCCGTTCTTGGTCAGAAGACAAACCGACGTTTTGCGCTTCGCCTGTGCCCGTGACTCGTGCGCCGTTCTTGGTCAGAAGACAAACCGACGTTTTGCGCTTCGCCTGTGCCCGTGACTCGTGCGCCGTTCTTGGTCAGAAGACAAACCGACGTTTTGCGCTTCGCCTGTGCCCGTGACTCGTGCACCCTTCTTGGTCAGAAGACAAACCGACGTTTTGCGCTTCGCCTGTGCCCGTGACTCGTGCGCCGTTCTTGGTCAGAAGACAAACCGACGTTTTGCGCTTCGCCTGTGCCCGTGACTCGTGCGCCGTTCTTGGTCAGAAGACAAACCGACGTTTTGCGCTTCGCCTGTGCCCGTGACTCGTGCGCCGTTCTTGGTCAGAAGACAAACCGACGTTTTGCGCTTCGCCTGTGCCCGTGACTCGTGCACCCTTCTTGGTCAGAAGACAAACCGACGTTTTGCGCTTCGCCTGTGCCCGTGACTCGTGCGCCGTTCTTGGTCAGAAGACAAACCGACGTTTTGCGCTTCGCCTGTGCCCGTGACTCGTGCGCCGTTCTTGGTCAGAAGACAAACCGACGTTTTGCGCTTCGCCTGTGCCCGTGACTCGTGCACCCTTCTTGGTCAGAAGACAAACCGACGTTTTGCGCTTCGCCTGTGCCCGTGACTCGTGCGCCGTTCTTGGTCAGAAGACAAACCGACGTTTTGCGCTTCGCCTGTGCCCGTGACTCGTGCGCCGTTCTTGGTCAGAAGACAAACCGACGTTTTGCGCTTCGCCTGTGCCCGTGACTCGTGCGCCCTTCTTGGTCAGAAGACAAACCGACGTTTTGCGCTTCGCCTGTGCCCGTGACTCGTGCTCCCTTCTTGGTCAGAAGACAAACCGACGTTTTGCGCTTCGCCTGTGCCCGTGACTCGTGCACCCTTCTTGGTCAGAAGACAAACCGACGTTTTGCGCTTCACCTGTGCCCGTGACTCATGCACCCTTCTTGGTCAGAAGACAAACCGACGTTTTGCGCTTCGCCTGTGCCCGTGACTCGTGCGCCGTTCTTGGTCAGAAGACAAACCGACGTTTTGCGCTTCGCCTGTGCCCGTGACTCGTGCGCCGTTCTTGGTCAGAAGACAAACCGACGTTTTGCGCTTCGCTTGTGCCCATGACTCGTGCGCCGTTCTTGGTCAGAAGACAAACCGACGTTTTGCGCTTCGCCTGTGCCCGTGACTCGTGCGCCGTTCTTGGTCAGAAGACAAACCGACGTTTTGCGCTTCGCCTGTGCCCGTGACTCGTGCACCCTTCTTGGTCAGAAGACAAACCGACGTTTTGCGCTTCGCCTGTGCCCGTGACTCGTGCGCCGTTCTTGGTCAGAAGACAAACCGACGTTTTGCGCTTCGCCTGTGCCCGTGACTCGTGCGCCGTTCTTGGTCAGAAGACAAACCGACGTTTTGCGCTTCGCCTGTGCCCGTGACTCGTGCGCCGTTCTTGGTCAGAAGACAAACCGACGTTTTGCGCTTCGCCTGTGCCCGTGACTTGGGCACCCTTCTTGGTCAGAAGACAAACCGACGTTTTGCGCTTCGCCTGTGCCCGTGACTCGTGCGCCGTTCTTGGTCAGAAGACAAACCGACGTTTTGCGCTTCGCCTGTGCCCGTGACTCGTGCGCCGTTCTTGGTCAGAAGACAAACCGACGTTTTGCGCTTCGCCTGTGCCCGTGACTCGTGCGCCGTTCTTGGTCAGAAGACAGACCGACGTTTTGCGCTTCGCCAGTGACCGAGACTCGTGCACCCTTCTTGGTCAGAAGACAAACCGACGTTTTGCGCTTCGCCTGTGCCGTGACTGGTGCTCCGTTCTTGGTCATAAGACAAACCGACGTTTTGCGCTTCGCCTGTGCCCGTGACTCGTGCGCCGTTCTTGGTCAGAAGACAAACCGACGTTTTGCGCTTCGCCTGTGCCCGTGACTCGTGCACCCTTCTTGGTCAGAAGACAAACCGACGTTTTGCGCTTCGCCTGTGCCTGTGACTCGTGCGCCGTTCTTGGTCAGAAGACAAACCGACGTTTTGCGCTTCGCCTGTGCCCGTGACTCGTGCGCCGTTCTTGGTCAGAAGACGAAACCCCGTGTTGACGGTGCTTTGACAGTGTGTAAAGCAAATGGTGCGCAAGTTGGGTCTCACAGCGAAGCAAGCCCTTCTACTACGCCTATGGCAGAATCGTAATCGTTGTTGCGAAGAATGTTCTTCCGAAAACGGCCGAAATTTGCCCGAATATCGCGAATTTCGGACGATTTAGGCGGCGGCCAAAGACCAAACTTGGCCAGATGGTGCAGCGTCGAACGGCGGTTCCGTTGATGCACGGCTCGTCGCGATCCGCCGCCGCAGTCGGCAGTTAGCGCAAAAAATGTGCCGCGCAGACGATATTTTCGGAATTTCGACCGAATTTAGGCGGCGGCCGAAGACGGGATATAGGAGAAGTTGTTCCCCGTCCGAAGACGGTTCCGAAAATGTATAGATGTCTGGGATCCTTGGCCGCGGTCGAGAGTTATCGTGTTCAAAGACACACACACACACAGACAGACTGACAGACTGACAGACAGCGCGCGATTAGTAGAGAGGATGTATGTAGGCGCTCCACTGTTTAGAGCAGAATTTCAACCCTTCACTCGGAATTCCAGTTGTTGCAGAGTAAATGGAGTGGGAGAGAAAGGAGAAATGGGAAAATTGGAAGAGTGACCTGGGGACACAAGATCAGCAACAGAGAGACCACTTTGCGAAAAGAAGAACAGGTCTTGCAAAATTTGAAACGACAACCCCCAAAAAAGAATGTAAACTGCAAAACGCTCCTATAGTCACGTTGCCTTTCATTGTCCTTCCTTCTTCCCTTGCTCAGTGGAAGTACTCGACGTACATGTTGGTGCGGCCCTTCATGCGGCTCTCGTGACTGGCGTCCTGAATCGAACGACGTTTGAATGGTCGAATTGGCGTGTTACCGTACACGCGTGTGGCTCCACTCACGCGTCGGCGGTCTCTGCCGCAGCAGAAGAGGGACTCTCTCACGGCGGGGACCAGCAGGCCGAACAGTAGCAGCAGCAGAATTCCCTATGAGAATGGAAGAATGTGAAAACAAATGCAAGACAAAACAAGACAAGACAAGACAAGACTGGACAAGAAATTGCAATCAAATACAATACCTGCAGTCCATTGAAAAGGTCGAACAGGAAGTCGAAAATCTGGTTCTCTTGCGGGACCAAGTAGACCAGAATCGCCATGCCCCACACGGCAAATATGATGGGCCAGAAAGCGGCGATGGCTATGGTGCTGTAGCTAAAATGCAGGGAAGAGTTATCAAAGTTGTTTGCGAAATTTCCATGAACTCTTTTAATTCAGCAAAAAACTCGCATGATGTCTTGCTCGTCGAACGGGTCGCGCACCATGCGCTTGTTCATGTCGCAGAAGGCGACGATGAAGAGGGGGCAGACCATCTGATTAAGAATTCACTTTGCCAAATGTTGTAACGTTGTTGTAATTAGCTTAATAGAAGACTCACCACTCCAAACACGAGGAACAGCCCGATGTAAATCCACAGGAAAGCGTCCTTGTGAGCTCCCATGCAACGATCGCCCATTCCTGCAATTACACGGTCGACCACTCGACTGTTTTACACGCAGTCACGTTACCGTAGTGTACTGACATCCAAGATAAGATTCTTCTTACCGTACTTGTCCACCCAAACGCCCACCAAAGCGGCCACCAAGAGAGCAGGCAGACCTGAAGTTTGAAGCCAAATTTTCAAAACGCTGTCATTTCGGATCGGACGCACAACGATCATACATATTAAACACTCTTCACATGTGCATTCTGTAGTTTAGTGCGACATTTGACAGTAGACGCACCCCATCCAATGAGCGAGTAGCTGGTCATGATGCGTCCCCCCAGATTTCCAGTGGTCACCGCCCGAAACAGGTAGTGGGCGCTGATGGCGCACCACAGGTAGGTGGCCGTGTAGCCGTAGTGTATGCCCACTGACAGGACCACGCACCACATCTGAAACGTCGCATAGATTGCAAGAAGTATCGCTCTTCAATAAATTCGAACGCCCGCCTTGTTCTCGTGGGCCAGTCCAGTGAAGGTGAAGAGAGTTATGGCCAGCAGCAGGGCTATCGCCACGTTCATGTGGATCATGTGGATCTCGTAGTGAAGGCTCCTGTTGTTTCATCGCACTACTCGGACTAAGCACATTAGTAAATCTAAACTTCAACTTTGACTGTAAATGTCACTTACACGCTCGCTAGAACGACGAAGATAAAGACAATGAGACAGCAGATGGAGATGCCGTAAACGGTGTGCGTTATGGCCCTTTCCCAGATGATGCGGTCTTCGTCCTGAAACGTCTTCTCCTCGTCGTCGTCGTCGTCGTCGTCGTCGTCGTCGTCGTCGTCGTCGTCGTCGCCGTCGCCGTCGTCGTCGTCGTCGTCGTCGTCGTCGTCGTCGTCGTCGTCGTCGTCGTCGTCGTCGTCGTCGTCGTCGTCGTCGTCGTCGTCGTCGTCGTCGTCGTCGTCGTCGTCGTCGTCGTCGTCGTCGTCGTCGTCGTCGTCGTCGCCGTCGTCGTCGTCGTCGTCGTCGTCGTCGTCGCCGTCGTCGTCGTCGTCGTCGTCGTCGTCGTCGTCGTCACTATTGCAGCACACCAGCTTCTTCTTCTCCATCAGCACGGCGAACACCCCGTAGCCCAGTCGGTCGATGCACTGACAGCCCGTGTGAGTGTCATTGGTCTTCTCCAGTCGGCAATTCATCGTGTCCCATCCTCCCATCAAGTCGTCGCTGACGACAGATTGACAATATAAATAATTTGAACGATCCATAGCCGCTACTTTTGTCACCATCTTACTTGATTCTGTTGTAGACCCATTTGACGCACAACACGGCGCCTTTCTCAAAAGGCTTGGAGGGCTGGGCAGTCTTGTGCCTCAAAGTGAACTCCAGAATGGGCTTCTTAGACAGGTCGTTGAACAAGTCGGGCGTCGGGTCGACCGACAGGGTGATGACTCGACTGTTGACGAAGAACTTCACCTCTTCAGTACGTTGGACTCTGAATAGGTCTCGGTTTTCATGGGCTCCGATTCGGTTACGGTTTTCAAGCGCCGCCCGGCACCTGTGATCTATGTATGCTGGGAGATCTTCGCCGTATTTGTTGAGCAATTGCGCCACGATGGTTATGTGCTGCATCTGGTCTGAATTTAGATTCGTATATTACCTTGTTGCGCTAATTCTAACATCTTGAAATGCCTCACCCACCCGCATATCCCTGAGAAAAGAACTCCTTTGGCAAGACTAGGAAGTCCGTCACGTTGTCCCCCCAAGTCTTCGTCTTCTCAAGGGCGAAGCGGTAGTGGCTACGCGTCTGTTTGGCTTCCTCAAGTTCAATCTAACAATTTCTACATTTAAATTAATAATGTTATCGATTGCGATTACATTCTCCTTCGGCAGAGTGTAGTCCGGAAACGTCAACTGGTACTGAACCTCGGACAGCCGCCGTCGTTTCAGCAGCGCCACTAAAAAGCGTGAATTCTACCCGTAACAATTTTGTTTCAATCAAAAACGGCGGATTCTCACCTGTGTGGTTGGCTTCCACTAAAGCTTGACCGGCGACGCCGTCGTGTATCATTTTCGAGGCTACGTAGTGTAGAAATTGATTGGCACTTCTCACGATTTGGGTCAGAGTTGATCGCTTCTCTTTCTAGAAGGGATATGAAGATGCAATTGATAATTGTCGAACTCTGTGCCACTCTACCATTGCAGTGTCCTTCCACAGGTCACTGTAGACACTCTGGTTTCTCTCATGGTGTCTACGATCGATGCTCCACTCAATGGCTGGTTCCGTCAATTTGCTGACGACGTAGACGATTTCCTTGAGAAGTTTTTAGCGTCGAGACTTCGTTCCGAGATATGCAGCTACGAAAACACTCACAGCCAAGGTGGTGGCCGTAACTTTTGGCATTCTCCGCATTTCGCTCGTCTCGTTCGAAGTGATCTCGTCGAAGCGTAGGGTGGGTGGAGTGTTGTTTGGTGGTTTGGTTGGATAATGCTGTTGTGGGGTGGGGCTTTGCTGTGTGGTGTCGGGGCTTGCTCTGTGTGTGGTTTGTTGTTTTGCTGTCTTTTTTTTTTTTTTTTCTATTTTTTTTTTTGTTTTTTTTTCCTTCTTTTTTGTTTTTTTGATCTTTTATCTTTTTTTTTGGTTTGTTCTCTTTTTTTTGCTTTCTTGATTTATTTATCCTAGCCTGAGCGCTCTTTCTCGTGTCCCTGCGCGTCGGGGTCGTTGGTTTGGGTGGTTCTCCGTTGTGTCGTGTCTGCGTGTTCTTGCGATCGGTGTGTCGTTGGCGGGGCCTGTGTGCTGAGTCCGGAGCGGCGTATGCTGGCTGTATTGCGGGTTCCGGCGGTGGCGCGCGGTCGCCTTGTTCTCGTTTCTTCGTGGGCTCTGTTGTGCGTTGTGGCTCGCGGTCGTGGCTCTGTGTTTGTCGGTCCGGTGTGTTTGTGTTCGTTCGTTTGTTGGTCTTTTTTTTTTTTGGGGTGTTTTTGTGTGGGTGGTGGGGTTGGTGGTCTGTGTTTTGTTTTTTTGGGGTACCTGGGGGGGTATGGGGGGTGCACTTTCGGCTGGGGGGGGGGGGGGCTTCCCCCCCCCCCCCCCCCCCCCCCCCGGTTACACGTATGAAGTTAAGTAGAGCACCGCGAATGAGAAGCGACGAGGAGGGATTGTGTCGATGCGTGTTTTCTTTCGGTGGCGATTCGTCTGCGTATAATCGTTCGTAATTTTGAATGCGGAAATTTCTTTGCTTTCACCATTTGAAAATGCTGTCATTTGCTTTCGCCATTTCAAAGTGCTTTGAAAATGTCGGTCTTTTGAACCGTCGTCAAGAAATTGTTTCGGATTAGAATTTGAACAAGACGGAGAGGAATCGCCACCGAAGTACGTAGTAAGCAAAGCAACTCTTTGGAATGTGTTGATGCGTGTTTTCCTTGGGTGGCGATTCGTCTGCGTACCCATTCAAAATTTTGAACGCGGCGGCATCCTTAGAGACTTTGCCTACTGTGCTTGAGTGACTCGAAAATATCAGTCTTTCGAAGTTATGCCGTCATCCAAGGTGTGTCAGGTTCGAATTTGAACGAGTATATAGACGAATCGCCACCGAAGCAGCACGCAAAACACGCACTGAATGAAACGCAACGGCAGAATTTATTCAACAACAGCATATTCAGTAAAATGTGCCTACTTCACTCAGGGGAAGACCCAGCGACCGACTTTCGCGGCGTAGGCTCTCTGGGGTTGCTCCAACTTCTGTGTCTCGTGGACGAGACAGCAGATGGCTCACTCAGTCAGGATCGGTTGTCGAAAATCGTAGAACTCTCACAAGACATTAACCAGGTCAAGATTCTACTACTCATTCACACTCATCGCTCACTCAACCCAACTGTACAAACGTAGTTTTCAGAACTTTCCGTTCGCCGTTGTGGGCCTGACATTTAGCAAGATGATCGTAGATCGCCTGAGGCGCTCCAATTCACTCGACAGACTGATAGCGACCGAGAATTCGGTGGTTTCCGTCGCCTCTCGCCTATACCGCGCCTGTTTTCTGAAGTTCTTTATACTATGGCAGAATGACAACTGCACCATCGGGGACTTTTCTCGGGTCTCCGAAAGTGAGTGTGCCTGCCTAGTGCCTAGTGTGTCGCTATGCACCCAAAGCCAAAGCTGCTAAGCTGGTGTTTTCCATTTCAGTAATCAGGAGCTCCTTGAAGAAGCCGAGAAGGTTTCTGGCCCAAAATAGTCGAGCATAGGTCATCCACTGGTCGTCTAGTATCCAGAGAAGCGATAATCATGGAGAGTTCAGCCGACAACCCAGCGAATCAACTCGCAATTGTGATACCTACTGTATTCTGCCCTTCGTCGTAGCTCGATATATCTCTTCCTACTTCGTGTGTTTGAGTAACGCGCGTCTCAAGTTCATGTGTTCTGTGTGCTGATCTACTAAAAGTCTCATGAGTCACCAGTTACGCAAGTTACCATACGCCTACAATAATGAGCACCGGATTCCGACCGTGTCCTGGACACAATCAATATGAAACCACATCAAAACTACCTTTTCAAACTGGAATAGACCCCTCCACCGCATCTGTTTTCTCGCATAGAATTTCCACTGGCCGACAAGCGCTCACAGCTCGTTTTCGCTGTCATTATATAGTGATCACAGTATTGTCGGCGTCTCTTCAGCGCTGCGTGCCTTCATCGTCGTCGTCGTCGTCTTCTGCTGTCACTTCACTCGTCCTTCTTGTCGGCGTCGACGAATCTGTAGTGGCGGTTCCTTCTCAGCCAGTCGGCGCAGCAGTTGTAGAAGGGCGGCGCCGACATGTACGACGTCATGCTGTGCAGCAGCAGCCAGGCGAGCGGACTGAACGACAGAATACGGTAGCGCGCTTTCATTACTGGTTGTAGATACATAACCAGGGTGCAGCCCACCGTCGGCCGAACAGGAAGCTCTTCTCGAGGCCGTCACAGAAGTGTTCCCAGCCGCCGATCGCCAGCGTCAGCGCAGCCTTGACCGTCCCGATCAGCCAGAGAAGCACCGTCACCACCGTCATCCACCTGCTGTCACGGCGTTGGAACTTTAACTGACGCATCACTTCTGTTTCGTGTAAATGCTCTCTGAAGCGCCCACTCGTCGGCGCTGGCCGGCGGGTCGGGCACCCATTTCCACTGGTCGAGGGGCTTGAAGCCGATCGCTTGGACGCGGAAGCGGCCGTTGCAGACGCCGCAGACCATCGAGCCCGTCACGTGGTAGAAGCGCTGCATGCAGCCCGCGTGCACCAGACGCATGGATCCTGAAACAGACGACAGTCGGCAAGCACTCCGTGCGATACTGCAGTATGGCAAGCAGCAAGCGCAACCGTCGCAGCGGCAGGGCCGTATCAGGCGGCGCTCGTCGTCGACGTCCAGCCCTCGCTGTTCCTCGTCGTCGGTGTCGTCGAAGCAGATCCGGCAGAATCCCATGGTCGGCGGCGGTCCACGATCGGCTGTGATTCTTTCGTCTTATTGTTACACGCACACCCCACTCCAGCTTTAGTCACAGAACTAATTATTACAAAAAGTTTTGGTTTAGTTGAGTGCAGTGCCTGCATTAGTATTGAAATTCTTTGTTTGGATTATATTTGAAGAATGTGAGCAGTCAGCAGTAAGCAAGTGGAACGAGAGATCAAGCAATTCAGCAGGACGAAGCGCATATCCGATTCGGAAGATTCTTTGGCGAGCCAATAATTCCGTTGTTTGGAGACGAACCAATCATGGCGCCCGAAGTAGGCCACGCCCCCTTCCCTTGGCCGTCTCTTCTCGTGTCGTACCGTTCCTCCATCTTTCGGCGCGAGGTGTGTAAGACGGCCAAGACGTATGCAAGGTAAGCGTCGCCGCGTGAATATAAGTAGCCATCCGGAGAAAGGCAGAAGTGCACAGCCGCCATGCCTCGTCCCGGCAAGCACAGCTACGAGGAGCAGAAGCCGGCCTACTCCTACATCTGGCTGACCTACCTGGCCATCGAGTCGTCCCCAGAGAAGATGCTGCCCCTGAGCGACATCTACCGCTTCATCATGGAGCGCTTCCCCTTCTACCGGAAGAACACGCAGCGCTGGCAGAACTCCCTCCGACACAACCTCTCCTTCAACGACTGCTTCATCAAGATCCCCCGCAGGTGAGGGATGAATGGACGGAGCTATTCGTCTGCTCAGCAGACAGTACATTGTACCTTACTGTATTGCGTGTTACCTCATCTTATCAGAGCCGACCAGCCAGGCAAAGGCGCCTACTGGGCCGTGCACCCCGAGGCGCAGGCCATGTTTGAGAATGGCAGCTGCTTGCGCCGACGGAAGCGATTCAAGGTAGTGCATGCATGTAGGTAGCTTCATCTGCTTCTTCGACAAAGCGTAATAGCGCCTTCCTCGCAGCAGACGACGAAGGAGAGCAAGCAGGCGCTGGCCGAGATGTTCGTCTCGAGCCAGCAGAGCAGGCGCGTCGGCTTCCCAGCGCCGAACCTCCAACCGGTCGCCGCTGCTCGACCCGTCCCCTTCGTTTCCGGCGTTCCGGCCGTCGCCGCTCCACCCACTCAAGTGGCGCCGCCCCACTTACACCCGGCGCTGTTCGCCGAGTTGTTGAACCGGCGCCGGTCCCTCTACTGCGATACCTCATCAGCCTGCCTCGCGTGGTCCCCACTCAAGAAGATGGAACTGTCGCCGCCGCCGGCCTTCTACGTCGGCCGACCTCTGTTCGCCGCAGAGGCGCCGACGACGGCGCCTCCAGCCATGACTCCGGCGGACTTGAGGAAGCGCAAGCACTCGGACTTCTCGATCGATGCGCTGCTCTCGACGTAGAAGTGAGTGGGCAACGCCGCACAATGCCTGTGTTATGAAGTATACACATCCTAAACTGTCTCAGTGCTTGAGTGTGGCCAGCACCTTTGTCTTGTCGAGTGCCCTCTCTCGCTCGCTTTTACAAGGGTTTTCTGGCGCGCGCCTGCTGCCTGCTTGTCTGTTGCTGGTCTTACAGTCGCGTAGACTTTGAGTGATTTGTTGCCGCGTTCTCACGCAATGGCCGCTTGTAAAACAGTCGGAGTCCAATAGACCTCTCTTTGGCCCGCGATTGTCGCTTTGATGTGTCCATCCGAGCGTTCTCTTCTCACGCAGCGTGATATCACTTTCGGCAGAACAACAAGCGTTTTCGGTGTCTTTGCGTCTCACTCAGCTCAATGACTCGACGAGACTCGTTCATCCAATTTCTTAGACGGCGATTTTCGGCGCACGAAAGGTCGACAGCGGGCGCGCGCCGCCCGGCTAATTAGGGCGTCCCGCCCGCGTGTTGACTTTGTCTTCGGAGGGAGACATCAATTATTCACCTCTCCGTCCAAAACACCAACAGAAGACGAAGGAGAAAGACGCCAACAGCTGACGCTCGCGCGTGGCTCTTAGATTAGCGTTTCTTACGGCAGAAGACGAGAGAGAATGACCATTCCCTGAATAGGAGAGTGTCCAAATGACAACAATGGTCCCGCCCCACCAATTTGGGCATGGCAGCGCCCCGCCAATTACAACGAATTGTATCCTCCGGATGGCGCTCTTGGTCTGCTGTGTGTGTTTTGCCGGCACCACCAACAAACAACATTAGCCCAATGGGGCAGGTGCGACGACGATAACACGGCACCCGGCCTGCTACAATTTCTGTATTTGTATGTATTCTGGCTGGTTGTTTGAACAATGCCCTCGCGTCTGTTGCAACCGGCGGCTGCCACTCCAAGGTCGAGACGGCAGCGATTCGAACTGCCGACCCTCTTCTCGCATGGTCGAACTTCTCTGCTTGTGACAGACGCGACGCATGCCTCGGTGCGCTCGCGCGAATGTATTTACTCTTCTGCCGACATATAAAGAAAGTCGAGTGGGTAACTGTTCTGTTGGGGCCTCTCGTCCTCTAGACTGCGCGGCGCGCGCCGTGCGATTCGTCACACCGCGGGCGGTCCGACGCCGGCGCTGCCGCCTTTGGCCGACGTCGTCGGGTATTTGTTTTCGCCGACGCCCGGTTGGCCAGAATTGAGAGTATACATACGCGGAAGGGAGCGACTGCCCTGCGTGTCTGTTTCGTGCCGCGGCGAAAATTACAGAGGCGCGCTCGCAACGGTACAGAGGTTCCTGGGCAGCGATTGGTGGTTGTGGATTTTGTGTGAACGAACACGCACCTGATACGTGCGGGCGCATACAGTACTCATCTCCCAATTCGCTACCGTATTACCACCGCTAGCGGAAGCAATTAATTACAGAGACGTAGATGTAGATAGCTTTGTTTCTCCGCCTGGTTTCTCGTCTTTGGTTAAGACCCCTGTAATTGGATTGACAAGCGGCCGCTCCGCCGGCCAACCGAGCGCCCTGTTGATTCGGGAGCGCGTCTTATTAGCCGGCCGTTGTCAATTTAGCGAAACGAAAGAACGACGGCGAAGGGGACGACGGGCTACAAGTCTGCTGGGAAATTAAGAGGGTATTTGTTTTGAGACGCGTGTAATTCGTTCCCGAGAATTGTCCGGACGACTCTTCCAACTCACAAACGAAACAACACGAGCTGAACTGAACTGGAAACAACGGGAGAAGACGACGACGACGACGACGTCGCGCGCTCATTGCACCGCAAACACTCACTTACACGCACGGGAATTGCTCACAAAAGGAAGGAGCAAATGCGCGGTCACCACACGAGAAGAGAACAGGACACACGGCCGGTAGAAGACTTGGTCAAATCCCCCTATACTTCGCAGTTAGGTCGAACGCGCGCGCCGAGAAAAACACACGACTGAGCCGACAGTGGACGCAGGATTCTCTCTAAGGCTACCCCACGGTTCACGCTTCCACTCTTCCACCCTACATACCTGCATCTCAGAGGCGAGCGAGCAAATATCCGCTAGTGGGAGCAGAGAATTACCGTAACGCGATACACAGTTCAAGTTAGACTTCTTCGCGCGCGCCAGAAAACCAGAAGTGACAAACTCCTCTCTCTGTCTCATCATCACAATCATCACAGGTGGGTGGGTGGAGTGACCCATCGTCATCGGTAGAAGTTATCGAAGAAGGCAATGGACTTGTGGCAGACAGCTACTGTGGCGCTCGCTCATCCGTGCATGTCGATGCGCCAGTCGCGGTCGACGCGCACCCCCGGCTTCCGGATGGTCATCGCGTTCGCCTCCGAGTCGTGCGAGAACTCCAGGAAGCTGGGATTGTAGTCTGCAACAAGAAAGGAGTTGTGAAGCGCCAGAACGGCGCGCAGAAGTACCGCCGGTCGCTGTAGACTCATGTGAGCGACCGTTTCAGCAGAGCACAAAAAAGGAAAAGTTCGCTCGGCTCTGCAGCTCGCGACGGTCGCCCAACTTTCATTCTAGGGAGTTACTGAAGGCTGCATAGTCACATGAAAGCTCTGCAGCCTGGTTGCCTCCCGTGTTACCGTACACCTAATCTATTTACAACAAACGCGACCCCACCTTCGTAGTAGAGGTGTACGTCCCTGGGCCAGAATCTCAGTCCGAGTACTATAATTTTCTCGATCCAGACGTCCGTCTCCATCTTCCCGGTCTCGTTAAAACTCCTGCAAATGGGTGCATTGTACTGCGCCACTCAAACTTCGATGCAATGTAGCAGCGTCGTCTCACGTGGAGGAGAGGACGCCCAGAGTGTCGCCCTCCTTCTTGAAGGTGAAGTGCCGGTGGAGGAACTGTCCCTTGCGATAGTCGAAGGTCTCGCCGTCGTCCAGGTAGAGGTGGCCCTCGGCGCTCTCGCCCTACAGTCATCCGGATGAGTTATGATGTCGCAATAAGTGACGCAGCGCAAGCGCAACCTGTGAGTTGTGACGTGAGGACGCTGGCGCGAATTTGTAGCTACAGTACACCTACCGAAGGCCGCCGAAACGTCGCTTAGACTACTGCTCTGGCGCTGGGAGCCATTACTACTCAGAACTACAGCACAACCACTGCCAATATGTGCACTTTTCCGCTTTTGCACCACAAAGCGAGGGAGACAATTCAAGTCGACCTTCAAGTCCATCATGACGTAGAGAGTGATGGGGTCGTGACTCATGAGCGAGGAGGATCGTCGAATCCTCTGGCGGAAGGGAACGATCGTGCCGCCGCGAAGGAACACCGGAATCTGCAACGGAAGCAGTTTGGAACAGAGAAGCAAATAGGTCGTTATTATTGCTCCAGTGATACCCACCTTTGACATGGGAGTGTCCACGTAGACGGCGCCCGGTCCGGGCCTGCCTTTCAGCGTGTCGAAGTCGTACCAAACCTGCGACATTTTGTCGATATATGTACCTAAGCGCTCGACAGATAGAATACCGCTCTTATCACTCACGGCGCCTTCTTGCGGCAAGTAGATGCTGACCGAGTGGACGCCGGGGTCGGCCACGGGCCGGACGAGAATCGCGTTGCCTACAAGGAGAAAATACTGTCTTATACCGCTTCGATTCCATCTTTGGATAGTTCCAATCTACCCAGCATGAATTGGTCCTCCTCATCGAAGCCGTTGGCGTCTTCCGGGAACTCCAGCCAAAGCGGGCGCATGACGGGTAACCCAGTCCTGGAGTGCTCCTCGAATACCGTATACCTGCAAAAAGTATGCCCATAAGTCGCTTCCAAACCAAGCTCCAATCCTTTGTAGAAGCTTACACGTAGGGCAGGAGGGCGTAGCGTCGGCGCAGCGCCTCCCGTATGTTGGCCAGTGCTTCCTTGCTGAAGAGCCAGGGCTCTCGGCGCTTCGTGTCGATGTGTGCGTGGGCGCGGAAGAAAGGCTGGTAGGCCCCGGCCTGCAATCGGCCTCGCCATTCGATTCCAGAATCAAGAGTGAAAATGAAGAGCGATCTGCACATACAATAGACCCTCCAAAAAGCCCCCCCCCCTCTAATGAGCGTACATTTATGGCAGGTACGTACCGCCAGTAGCACGGCCACCCTTCTACATGCTCCGTACTAGCACCTCAGCTCAAAATGGGGACTGCCTGAGACTAAAATCTACGCCAATCTGCTAGAAAGTGTGACTCAATTATATCTTGCACAAATTGTGCAGCTCTCGAGGGGTCGAACTTCTACTAGTGCCCTTCTCCAACAAGTGCTACATCTAGAACTACGTTGAGAAAATACTGGGCGCTTTATCGGAGGATGTAGGTACAGTAATTGTTTTGCGCGAATATTGACCGCAATTAGACGCGCTCTTCTTTACCTCAGTTATAAGTCTCTCACTCAATCATATCACTCAGCGCGCACCTGGTACCAGCGGACCAGAAGCTCCTCCTCAGGGTTGCGGAAGAAGCCGCCGACGTCGGCGCCGCAGAAGGCGATGCCGCCCACTCCCAAACTGAGCAGCATGGGGATGGACGCCTTCAGGTGGGACCACTCTGCCATGTTGTCGCCGGTCCAGACGGCGGCTGCAAAAGGAGCCAAAGGCGATTAGAGTAAAAGTAGTAGCGAAGAAGCAACGCGTCACAGGTTCTCTGGCTGCCGACGAAGAAGCTGCGCGTCAGCAGGAAGGGCCGCAGGCGGTGGCCGCTGCGCTGCAGCAGGCCTTGCCAGGTCGACGCGTGCTGCACAAGGATAAAATGAAAAGGTTACAGAGCTGGACAAAGGGCTAACAAAACCCCACAAAACGACTCCTCACGTGCAGTTGTCCGTAGACATTGTGGACGTCGCGGTGTTCCCAGTCGCCGAAGTGCTTCGCGTCCTTGTGCATCGTCACCTGAAGGATTCTCTTGCATTTGCTTGCGAAATTAGGCGCCAAACTATCATCGCTGGCGCGCCTCTGTAAGCGACCGTTTCAGCAGAGCCGAGCCGCGACAAAGTTCTCCGCTCTGCAGCTCGCGACAGTCACACAACTTTTCTATAGGGAGGTACTGAAAGCTGCGCAGCGGATGAGGGAGACTACGCAACTTGTTCTCCTCCCAGTGTAGCAAACTGCATACACCTGGCAGTCGATATTCACACTCCGCTCCTTACAAATCCACACAGGATTACAGTACCTCGGGCCCACTGAAGATGGCCGGCTCGTTCATGTCGTTCCAGACCCAGAGGGACTCCGTGGAGCCCTTGTATCGGTCGAAGTGGAACTGGTCGGCCCAGAGCTGGCGCACTTCGGGATTCAGGAAGTCGGGCCAGATAGAGCCGCCGGGCCAACAGTGGCCCTCGTAGTCCCGGTCGTCGCTACCCTTGGTCGCGAAGCCCTTGTCGCGGATCTCCTTGTACACCTGCAGGCGAAAGCAGACGGAGGATTTTGAGAAAGCGTGGCGTCTAGTGGACGCTCCGCTCATACAGGGTGTTTCAGACGTAGGTGACACATTTTAAAATTGTACAACCTTTGCTACACGCGGAATTATTCTAAGCGGATTGCGACATTCGCAAGCTAAAGCTTTGTAATTCTTCCACTCAAGACTTCATCGTCGTACACCCATTCACTCGAGAAATTTGAGTTTTTGAAATTGACTACTTTTTGCGTTTTGCGCGCGTATTCCCGCACGGTAGGTCGGCACGAGACTCCTGCTCTTCCACTTAGTTCCTTCCTTCGTTCAATCCAAAGGAAGCTCCACTCCACTCACGTGATAGCCGTCGTCCTTCTTCATGTGCGGGTCGACGATGGTGACCATGCGCCTGCCCTTCTTCTTCAGACTGTCCAGCATGGCCACGGAGTCTGGGAACTTCACGCCGTCCCACGTGAAGTAGCTGAGAGAAGAGAATGGAATGAGAGGGGAGGTGAGGGAGGGAGGGAGGGGAGGGCAGGGAGGGAGAGAGGGGAGGGAGCGCAACTCACCGTTTGCCGTCGGTGTGCTCGATGTCCAACCAGATGACGTCCATGGGGAGGTCGTGTTCGTCGAAGCCGGCGTCGACGCCCATCACGTCCTCCTGGTCGTTGTAGTTCCACCGGCACTGGTGGTAGGCGATGGAGAACAGCTGAGAAAGGAAGCGTGATGAGGAGAGGTGGACAAGCGCAAGCCGGCGGCGAATCGGTGTGCAAAGAATTGATCGGCGAGAATATAGAGGCTCTGAGCCTTGGATATTGCAATACCGCAGTCATGCCTAACTGCAAGCCAGATTTGGGCTCCGCAATTCTGTGTGCTGCTGTAACAACATCGCTAAGTAGCGCTTGCTTCGATCTGCGCCGCGCTTCGGATTCGGTTGTTGTTACTACTGTAACTGCTTGTCCAGAACAGAGAGAAGCTTCGACCATTGAACTCGTTTACGCAACGCTACCACACCGCTTACCGGAGGCAGAGGTGTGACCCCGGTCAGCTGTGAGTACTGTCGAAAGACATCCTTGGGTGTGGGGCCGAGGAAGAGAAAGAGGTCGATAAGGCCCGTCTCCGACACGAAGTGAGCGTCGACCTTTGGCACTTCGTTGTCGGCCTTGAAGCGCTCCAGCAGGCCGCGCAGCACGCTCTGAAGAGACGCAGATTGTGGGCGATCGCTTCGGCTCGGCGATTGCGCTGCGCAACTAATGAAACGGATCGACTCAAACTTCGCTTTAGGAAAGATTGAAAGCTGCACGAGACAGGGAATCGGGTGCAGCGTCGTGCTCTTTCCGCCCAAAACCACAGAGCATAAGATAGACGAAATTTTTACCTTGTCCGCAGTGCTCGACTTGACGTCCACCCACGTCTCGGCCGCGTTGAGCCACAGAGCTGAGACCGTCTTGGTTGGGCTGAAGCAGTGAAGGTCCCACTTCAATTCTCGCCAAACTCTTGGGTAATGAGATTACACTCTTCTCTCTACCTGTGAGCAATCATGTAGGGAATGGACCCGTAGAGAGCCATGGGCGTGTTCAGCTCGTACTCAAAGACGTCCAGGTTGTAGAGGCGATAGGGGTCGGTGTTGCTGCAACAGAGTTACAATAATTTTTGTGTCAGTGAAACACAGCAAGCGCCAATAACGCTGAATGTCTCACGTGGTGCTCTTGAGCGCGAACTGGTCGGCGTGCTCGGGCAGGCCGTAGACGAATTTGAAGCCCACGAAGGAGACGTCGACGCCCACGGAACTCGGACCTAAGAGCAGAGAGGAAGGCAGAAGCTTGCGCGCGTTAGGGACAAGTTGTTTGCAATTCTATCAACAGCCCACCGAAAGGTTTGCTGTCGTGGTGGGACTTCCAGTGCTCCTCCCACATGCCCTCCTCTTCCTTGTGCTCTTCGGGGAAGAGGTTCTCCGCCTTGACGTCTTCCTTCTCCTCTGCTTCTTCTCCATCCTTCTTTTCTTCGTCTGCGTCGCCGTGTTCCTCCACACCTTCCTCTGCGTCACCTTCGTCGTCACCCTCGTCGTCGTCGTCATTGCTCTGCAAGGACGGCGCCGCTTTTGACGAGGAGGAGGAGGAGAAGAGCCGCAGAGGCCTGCGCCACCACTGCAAGGCAAGCAGACGACGCCGCTTCTTCTCGGCGTAGAGAAGCTAGCTAGCGGTCGCTGCGCGCCCAGTGTCCCCATGGTGGGTATAGGTGATGCATGGTCGCTACAGATAGTACACGCGAAGACAACGGCAAACCAATGTGGATTCATCAGGAATAGAACGAAGCAACCAAAACGAGTGGGAGCGCAGCGACAGGACGTGTGTACCAAAGACTTCCGACACCCCAAGTGTGAAACTCAAAACAGACAAAGCGAAGGCAGCACTCACCGACTCTTCCTCTGGCTTCTCTGCCGATCTGCAAAGTGAAATCGCCTGCTTCCAGTACATGGGAAACTTCCAACGAGCAAGTAGAGACATACGCCGTCTTGGCGGCCTTCTGGCGAAACTCCTCGAACTTGAGCAATCCCTGCGAATTGACGCTGATCACGAGATCCCCATTGGAGTAGGCGTCGACGCGGAAGGGCTTGTAGTTGATCACGAGCCTGTGACCGCCCTCGCCCTCGAGCGTGACGCCCTCTGCGTTGGCTGAGTGCTTCTTGAATCTGAGACGAGCGCAGAAATTGTCTCAATATCTAACAAGTTCGGTTCTCTAGCAGGTCCGCGCGCACTTCTGCTCCTTCGGCGCGCCGTCCAGCGCCTCACTGGGCACGAAGCGCCTGCGAATCGGCTCGACTTCGTCGATCTGGAGTCGGAATCTGCCGTCGCTCAGTCCCGTGATCTTCAGCTTGAACTTCCGGCCGTCGGACTCGCGGAGAAGCGCCGCCTCCGCCGTCGCATAGCTGACCTTCACCGGCGGCGTCTGTCCAGAGGTATCAATGGAAAACTGGCCCTTGCCCGCTTCAAGCGCCCTGTGACGCCTGCCATAACACAGCGAAATGCAGCGAAAAGAAGAGATAACACAGCACATCGCCCATCGTCGAACCGACTTGCAAAAGGACGATTGATCGCAGGTCTTGAAGTTGCTCCGATCGACGGCTTCTCCAAGCTTCGCCGACAAAAGAAGGACAAGTAGGCAAGGTACAAGGCGAAGCGTCGCGCGATCGGCTCTGTAGCCTCGACAGGTGGACCGTCTCTGAGATACGGAGTGGCAGAGGCGGTCGTGCTCGTCCGTCTCTTCGACTCGACAGTCAGAAGTCGTCGCGGTCGGAGGCGATTGCATCTGCCCATTCGTTGCAGTCGCCACCGCTCGCCTTGTGCCACTCCTTCGAGGCTTCTCGCCCCAATGGGCGATCCGAACAGCGCCCATTTTGCTTCAGGTTCTCCGATTCATCGAAGTAACTACCTCCACGAAAGACAAAGGTCGTCTTCTTCAACTGCGCGAACGTAACAAGCTACCGTACTTTCGAATGGAACGTTGGCGCCCCTGACAAGGTCCGTAGATGCAAATTGCGCACCAGCGCTGACGCCTCTGCCTGATCGTCGTGGGATTCACAAATTGTCGCTGCGGGACCGTCACAACTCGAAAATACTCCATACATATAAGGAATGGGTGGGGATTTTGAGCGCTTTTAATAAATCGCTTTGCGCTTTTAATAAAGTCACGAAGCGCTTTTAAATGGCAACTAGCGCTTTTAATTTGCCACGACAGCTTTTGCTTGCCGCTCTTCGGAAATGGCAGGAGGCGCTTTTAAAATGGCAGAACGCGCTTTTAAATGGCATGTTGCGCTTTTAATTCCTCCGGCAGTATTCCCCTGGACTTGACGCGGTGGAGGAGCGTATTCATGGCACGCAGCAATGGTCACGCATCGCTGTTTGCGCGAAAGGGCAAAGCAGGGAAGGGGCTCATCCGGCCTAAGCAGGAGGTGAAGTAGATGGAGGAGTGTTCACCCCACCCACTGTTTGCACTAAAACTCGGTCGGCGTCGCGCCTGGCGGGTCTCAGCTGAGGCTTAGCGCGACCACCAACTTCAGGGCGCGCTCCGCGCGCCCTGAAGTCGGTCACCGGTCGCGTTAAGCCTAAGCTTCGACCCGCCAGACTGCGACGCCGACTGACTCTTGTGGACTGTGGGCGCAGGGCGAGCCTAAGCATAGCCTGAATTCAAACGAATATACGTTGTCAAGGGATAGCAATGTGTTCAATCAAGCAATGCGACTGTTGGACATCCAAATTACGTGAATGCACACAGAATGCAACGAGAAAGTCATTCATTCAGTGCGCTCGCTTTTATCCCCACCGTCTGCCTTTTGGTTGACCAGCGGCACGGCTCCGCAGCTTCCACGGAATTAAAAGCGCCAGTTGCCATTTAAAAGCGCATTCTGCCATTTTAAAAGCGCTTCCGGCCAAATTAAAAGCGCACCGCTGCGTTTCGCGGCCGCCAGAAATTAAAAGCGCAAGATGCCAATTAAAAGCTGGACGTGCCATTTAAAAGCTGCAAATATTTATCCCCATAAGGAATCCGAGGCCTGGTAATAAATGACGCTCGCTGTTCTTGCTACGAAACTACACAGCCATAATTACGACAGCCCAATAGTCGCAAAATCACGACCCTCACTAACATCAGCAGCACCTATTTGGAACAGCAGAATTGAACGATCTAGAACACCTTATCTGCGGTTGTGCCTACGTACGTACATCATCTCTATCTATCCCAAAGCGGCGACAACTTCGATTGCCACCAGCGCGTCGCCCAGCAGACCGGCGACTGCGAAGGCGGCTCTCGCGGGAGGCTCATTCGAGAAATCTGCAAGCAAACCTCACCTATATTTCATGTAAAATGCCTAAAGGCAGAAAGGGGAATATGTTCCAAGTATGAAGCATGTAAAAGTAAGAGTATTAAACGATATTCCTATGGTGTAGCAAATGCGGCGCTTTACGCCGCCCACCAATTTGTTAAAGAAAGAATAGTACCAGTATTGATTGAAAGAAAGCATTTTCGACTAAAATCATCCACACAAACTGCGCAAAGGTCACAACGACACGCTAGGATGTGCCGAATATGTTACCGCGTGTCGTTGTGACCTTTGCGCAGTTTGTGTGGATGATTTTAGTCGAAAATGCTTTCTTTCAATCAATACTGGTACTATTCTTTCTTTAACAAATTGGTGGGCGGCGCAAAGCGCCGCATTTGCTACACCATAGGAATATCGTTTAATACTCTTACTTTTACATGCTTCATACTTGGAACATATTCCCCTTTCTGCCTTTAGGCATTTTACATGAAATACTCTTACTTTTTGATTGGCGGAGCCAATCAACCCACGTTACCGATGTAGGCCACCTTGAGACACGACTGTAAAGGCTCTCGTACGAGTTTGACATATTTTGGTAACGTACGGGACGAGCAGGGCAATTTGGTAACACGCATGCAGGGCCTCCTGAACGAGCGGGGGGCACTTTGAGGCTCGCACAACACGAGTAGAACATTTTGGGACACGTATGCGGGGCCTCTTGAGCGAGCGGAGACACTTTGAGACACGCACAAAACGAACAGGACAATTTTGGGACACCTATGCAGGGCCTCCTGAACGAGCGGGGGCACTTTGAGGCACGCACAAAACTTAACAGGACAATTTTGGGACACCTATGCAGGCCCTCCTGAACGAGCGGGGGCACTTTGAGGCACGCACAAACTTAACAGGACAATTTTGGGACACCTATGCAGGACCTCCTGAACGAGCGGGAGCACTTTGAGGCACGCACAAAACATAACAGGACAATTTTGGGACACCTATGCAGGGCCTCCTGAACGAGCGGGGGCACTTTGAGGCACGCACAAAGCGAACAGGACAATTTTGGGACACCTATGCAGGGCCTCCTGAAAAGCGGGGGCACTTTGAGGCACGCTCAAAACTTAACAGGACAATTTTGGGACACCTATGCAGGGCCTCCTGAACGAGCGGGGGCACTTTGAGGCACGCACAAAGCGAACAGGACAATTATGGGACACCTATGCAGGGCCTCCTGAACGAGCGGGGACACTTTGAGGCACGCACAAAACTTAACAGGACAATTTTGGGACACCTATGCAGGGCCTCCTGAACGAGCGGGGGCACTTTGAGGCACGCTCAAAACTTAACAGGACAATTTTGGGACACCTATGCAGGGCCTCCTGAACGAGCGGGGCACTTTGAGGCACGCACAAAACTTAACAGGACAATTTTGGGGCACCTATGCAGGGCCTCCTGAAAAGCGGGGGCACTTTGAGGCACGCTCAAAACTTAACAGGACAATTTTGGGACACCTATGCAGGGCCTCCTGAACGAGCGGGGGCACTTTGAGGCACGCACAAAGGGAACAGGACAAGTATGGGACACCTATGCAGGGCCTCCTGAACGAGCGGGGGCACTTTGAGGCACGCACAAAGCGAACAGGACAATTTTGGGACACCTATGCAGGGCCTCCTGAAAAGCGGGGGCACTTTGAGGCACGCTCAAAACTTACCAGGACAATTTTGGGACACCTATGCAGGGCCTCCTGAACGAGCGGGGCACTTTGAGGCACGCTCAAAACTTAACAGGACAATTTTGGGACACCTATGCAGGGCCTCCTGAACGAGCGGGGGCACTTTGAGGCACGCACAAAGCGAACAGGACAATTATGGGACACCTATGCAGGGCCTCCTGAACGAGCGGGGACACTTTGAGGCACGCACAAAACTTAACAGGACAATTTTGGGACACCTATGCAGGGCCTCCTGAACGAGCGGGGGCACTTTGAGGCACTCTCAAAACTTAACAGGACAATTTTGGGACACCTATGCAGGGCCTCCTGAACGAGCGGGGGCACTTTGAGGCACGCACAAAACTTAACAGGACAATTTTGGGGCACCTATGCAGGGCCTCCTGAAAAGCGGGGGCACTTTGAGGCACGCTCAAAACTTAACAGGACAATTTTGGGACACCTATGCAGGGCCTCCTGAACGAGCGGGGGCACTTTGAGGCACGCACAAAGCGAACAGGACAAGTATGGGACACCTATGCAGGGCCTCCTGAACAAGCGGGGGCACTTTGAGGCACGCACAAAGCGAACAGGACAATTTTGGGACACCTATGCAGGGCCTCCTGAAAAGCGGGGGCACTTTGAGGCACGCTCAAAACTTAACAGGACAATTTTGGGACACCTATGCAGGGCCTCCTGAACGAGCGGGGCACTTTGAGGCACGCACAAAACTTAACAGGACAATTTTGGGGCACCTATGCAGGGCCTCCTGAACGAGCGGGGGCACTTTGAGGCACGCACAAAACTTAACAGGACAATTTTGGGACACCTATGCAGGGCCTCCTGAACGAGCGGGGGCACTTTGAGGCACGCACAGAATGAGTAGGACAATTCTGGGGCACGTATGCAGGGCCTCCTGAACGAGCGGGAGCACTTTGAGGCACGCACAGAATTAGTAGGACAATTTTGGGACACGTATGCAGGGCCTCCTGAACGAGCAGAGGCACTCTGGGGCTTGTACTGTATAGCGCGCAACCACGGTTGGGAAGAATAGCAGGCGACTGGACGAGATCCTGATTGATGGACGTTAGAGCGTGATCTGGAGAAGAAGAAGGAGAAGAAGGAGAAGACGGAGAAGAATTCACCCCCCGCCCGTGGGACAAGAAACGCGCCGCGATCCTTTTTGCGCCTGTAACTTTTGCTACACTGTACCGATTTTCACCAAATTTGGAATTTAATCTATTTATGATAAAGTCCTTTAGTGTGCCAAATTTCATCCACTTCCATTTAGTACAGCCCGAGAAACAAACATCGTGACGATGGGAAAAGGTGCGCGCGGCCTTCATGGAACATATTATGGTTTGGCGCTGCCGCGCCAACCATGATACAACGCTGAGTCAGTCAATGCAACGACGGGGGACGCTTACGCTTGGAGTACACCTCGTTCATGGCGTCGTAGTCTGACATACTCTTGAGCAAGACGGTCACCCTCACCACTGAATAGGACACTGTACAATACAAGGACTCCTACACGAATGGCAGGGAGAAGAACCGACCGTTCTCCTTCTTGCCCCCGCCAGCTTCCAACACCGAGAACACGTTCTTCAGCGCCTGCTCCGTCTGCTCGGCGATGCCGCCTTCGACCATCTGGCGCTCCTCGTCGAAGCCGAGCATGCCAGTGATGTACAGCAAGTTGCCCGTTTGGATGCCGTGGCTGAATAGGGGTCGCTGCCGTCTTATTCGGAGTACTTTCCATTTGAGGCTACACGGCCCTGTTTAGTAACCTGAAAAATTGACTTTTCCAGCAGCTGTCACTCTCTACCACCCTGTGAAGCGGAGCAGACATGCTTTGGCGCTGGTTTTGGCAAAGGACAAACGATCCATTACAAGTTGCAGCACAGGAAGCTAGCACAACGACAGACGGCCCTGACCAGACCAGCTGCATGTGCCGACAAGCAAGAGAAGACAATCAAACGAACAGTACATTCTCGATAGAACGAAGCACCCACCAAATCACATAATCACGATCACTACCCCAATAACCATCAACAGCGGACAGCGCCTACATGTAACTCCAGTATGGAATACAATGGAACGTCTGTTTGTACCTATTGAATCTATCTATCCCAAAGCGGCGACCGCTTCGATTTCCACCAGCGCGTCGAACGGCAGACCGGCGACTGCGAAAGCGGCTCTCGCGGGAGGCTCCTTCGAGAAATCTGCAAGGATTCTAGCCAATGACCACAAAACGTCATGAGTTAGTGCAACGACAAGGTATGCTTACACTTGGAGTACACCTCGTTCATAGCGCCGTAGTCCGACATACTCTTGAGCAAGACGGTCACCTTCACCACTGAATAGACAGAGACTGCTGTAACGCCGCCGCAAATGTACTTCTGTTCAAGCAACAGATGAATCGACCGTTCTCCTTCTTGCCCCCGCCCGCTTCCAGCACCGAGATTAGGTTCTTCAGCGCCTGCTCCGTCTGCGCGGCGATGCCGCCTTCGACCATCTTGCGCTCCTTGTCGAAGCCGATCATGCCGCTGATGTAGAGCAAGTTACCCGTTTGGATTCCGTGACTGAACAACGGGTCGTATTATATTGAAGTGCTTTCTCCCATGAGTCCCGGTTTTGGGGATACAGTATACTTACAGCAGATACACTCACCTGTAGATTGGAGTTTTCGAGACGCTGTCGCTCTGGACCACCTTGCGAACCGGAGTAGACATGTTGCGGCGCTGGCTTTGGCAAAGGGCAAACGATCCGTGAGAAGTTGCGGTACAGACGGCCAAAGACGGGAAGCGTGACAAGTATGCACTGCGACGACAGACAGCCCTGAGAAGCTGCATGTGCCGAAGAGCGGGAGAAGACAAACAGCGGAAGAGTGGCGATGCGTGAGCTCTAGCCTAGTTATCTGTCTGCACTTCGCTCTGGAAGGGAGAAACAAACAGTCCTTTCGCCGCTACGACTCTTCACTTCGCCGCAACCGTCGGCCCAGACTCTCGCAGCCGAGTTTGTTTGCTTACATCGTTCACTGCGCACGACTACGACGATCGTCTTTATTATCAGGGAAAATCGACCAAAAGTTTGGCAATTTTGCGCCAACGAAAAGCGTGAAGGTCAGTACTTCGATTGAGAGTGGGGAATCACAGCGACCGCCTCGATTTCCACCAGCGCGTCGCTTGGCAAGCCTGCGGTAGCGTAAGCCGCCCTGGCCGGAGGATCGCTCAAAAAGTCAAAAATGTTACAAAACTGTACATATTAGAGAAGTGACTCCACGAAATCGCCGGCTTACATTCGCCGTAGATAGCGTTCATTTCCTCGTAGAACTTCATGTCGGCCAGCAGTACTGTCATCTTCACAACTGAAACATACGGCAGTTTGGTTAGATACCGTAACGCGCCAGTCAGTGATGAGTCGCAAATGATACGGTGGTGGCGACCTTGATTGGAGTTGGTGCCGCCCTCGCGAAGGATCTTCTCGGTGTTGCGCAAGGCTTGGCGCATCTGCCGTCCAAATCCGCCCTCGACGAGCCTGCCGGTGTCGTGGTTTCGACCAGTTTGTCCGCTGGTGAAGAGGAGACGGCCCACTCGAACGGCGTGACTATGGTAACCAGTTCTTTCACACAGACTTGTCGCTTGTTGGGGTTATGTCCGATCTTCACATATCATGTCATGACAAATGTCTACCTGACGGGCCCTGCGGGGTCGCTTTCCGTTCACGTTGAAGAAGTTCACGTTCACGTTCTCGGCCATTCTCTGCCGCAGTTTCAGCTCCGATGGCCTACTTCTGCACTGCACACAGGGCACGCTCTGTATGTTACAAACGAAACGAGTAGGTACATGCATTTCACGCCGCCCGTCTGTAGGTGGGGTTAAGGGGCCGTCTTCAACTGGAAAATTGTTGAATACAACTCCAGCTTCTGATTGGACGGAAAGAAGCAATATTGACAATCGAATACGCGACGGGTGCGAGTAACACATCCTGCATTCAACCACGAAACCGTGTCACACAACGGTAGTCTACTGTACTTGCGGAGTATTGGTATCACATTGAGAGAACGTCAAAGGAAAGAAATCGCTCTAACAATCGCAAGATGCAAAACAACACAGACACTAGTAAGACGACTGTTCGGTTTGCTGTGTTCACTTTCCACACAATGAAGCGGGCGATTATGTTAGAGACTGGATGACAAGTCCTACATCACAACCAAACAAAGGGTGGTCTTACCATTGCCGCGACTAGACCGAACTCTACCAAGCTCAAAAGTGTATACGAGTATAAACGTAATACATCCGGGTGAAATACAGCGACCGCAACTACACAAAGATGCCTGAATAATACACATGAACGGCTAGACAGGTAGTCTGGATGGCTACTGGAATAGATGTGCTGAAGATCGCAAGTGTGTACGATCCACACCTATGCACAGCATAAATGGCAGTGTCCTTCCAGAGTGCTTCCACATAGAAGCTTACGCTACGTCTGTCGCTAGCTCGCTACTCTACAGCTACACAACAAAGTCCGGAAGGCGAGACACGCGTACGATGAACTTGTAGTCTGAAACGCCGTCGGTCGGTCAGTAGGCGCGGCAACGGGGCACAGCGAGCTACAGTCGCCGACTTGTGCCCGGCTTCTCTGCCGCGAAGTTTGGCACCGGCGCTATCGTCCACTGTCTGCTGAGAAGAGAGCGAGGATAGCGCCGCTGCGTCGAAATCGTCCGCAGGGCGCAGTAGAAGAGGCGATCAGGTCACAAGAGAAGACGTCGAAACAAAGAAAGAGGAGGCGTCATCCCTCCCCTCCGTCGGCGTCCCAGACGGCGCCGGAGGCGCGGTCGATGGAGTTGAAGTCCTGCCAGAGGGCGAGTATGAGCTCGGAGCTCATGAGTTCGCCGGCGTGGGCACTGATCATGCGCAGCATGAAGATGCCGTCCTTCTTGAGGAAGTCGGCCACGAACTTCTTGATGGTGACCTCGTCGGCCACCGCCTTGTGCGGCTGCTCCGACAGCACGCGCAGGTACTTCTTCACGAAGCTCAGACTCTGCAAAGGAACGCGTTACTTGACAACTACTTTTGTACTTGCACGATAGCACAAGCGATGGTATGGAGTACTGTATCCTCGCTTACTTGGCTGGGCAGGAACATGACGACGAGCCAGTAGAAGGTGTTGAAGACGGTGACGGCCAGCACGGTGGCGTACCAAAACCAGAGGAAGATGAAGATCTTCTCGTTGAACATGTTGATCATCAGCACGCACTGCACCGTGTGCCGATGAATGTTCCCCAACACGCGGACCTATGTGGATGCCACAATTGGGAAGGGTGTGAGTGATGCATAAGTCTATCCGACTAGGCGTATTATAGAAGTGAGGAAATCAAAGGTAATCTATTCGATACATGATGGGATACGGTAGCTACTAGCTACTACGACTACTGTACCTCGAAGTCGCAGAGTGTGACCCTGGGAAACATGCCGGTGGCCTCCCACTCAATTCTGGCGATGAGGTCCTTGAGAACGGTCAGGCCGTAGGCGAGGTCGGCCGTCTGTAGGAACTTGTTCAGCACAAAGAACTGCAGCACCACGTTGGCGCTGTACAGAACCTTGATGAAGACGTACAGCATCGTCACGTACCAGCCTGCGAGAAGATACGTTTTGCGGAAAGATAAACGAACGCAGAAAATCAGAGATAGAGAAATGCAGAGAGCAACTAAGATAAGTAAAATAAATTAAAGTAGAATATAATAGAACAAAGAACAAGATGAATTAAATTAAATTCAAGTAGAGTAAGTGAAATAAAATTAAATCAAATTAGATTAAATTAAATTAAATCAAATCAAATCAAATCAATTAAATTAAATTAAATTAAATTAAATTAAATTAAATTAAATTAAATTAAATTAAATTAAATTAAATTAAATTAAATTAAATTAAATTAAATTAAATTAAATTAAATTAAATTAAAAATTAAATTAAATTAAATTAAATTAAATTAAATTAAATTAAAAATTAAATATAAATCAAATATAAATTTAATTAACTGTCGTCGTCGTTCACAACAGAAAACAGTGGAATAGAATAGAACGCAATCAAACGAAATCAAATGTAAATAAAACAGAAGGAAATAACTGCAAGCGAAGACAGAAGAAGGTAGCAGCAGTCTACCTGATGCCTAACAGAAGCCAACCCTACCGCAGTGTCTGCCCGTGCCGGGGCATCTGAGACTGAGACATGCTCTGGGATAGCGTCTGTCGATCTGCTGTATCTGAATCTCGTCCTCCATATGTCTGGCCATGGTGAAGACCGTGCGCGCCTTCATCTCGTTCTCGAGGAGACGCGCGTCGCACGCCATCTGCACCAGGCCTTGCAGATTCACTCCTGCGCAATAGAAGAAGAGGAGACTATATGACACGGACATTGAATCTGATGTGGAATATTACATTTAAGGTTCTTTACTCTAATATCATTTCAGATACTCTATTTTACACTCTCAGTACTCTGCTTCATCACGTCACAACGTGCACGCCGGCAGTTGGGCAGTTTAGTTATTGCAACTCTAATTAAACATAGGTTAGTACGGTACTGGGTCGTTTTGGCCACACGGACATTTTGGCCACACGGGTGCGTCATTTTGGCCAATGGTCATATTGGCCACACGCTGCGTCATTTTGGCCACAGGGTGCGTCATTCTGGCCACAAGCTGCGTCATTTTGGCCAAACGCCGCGTTGTTTTGGCCACACTCCGTGAAAGCGACATCAAAAGGCGCTCGTGTGTGTATTATGGTACGCAATCGCAATACACAGCCAAGCGGACCGCTACGCTCACTTTGAAAGCACAGCAGAAGCTTCAAGATTCGTCCTGGACTGGACCCCTACAGTGGCACTTCATAGTGCGCTTTCGTTGTGTTAACTAAATACGCAAGTGTTCTCTGACAGACCGCGCAGGTTTTAGAACAATGGCCCTTGTTTGTTAACTGGGAGAAATATGGCAAATATCTACGACTTTTCGTGGAAAGAGACTCAGTTTTGAAAGAGGCCGTTGCGTGTTTACAGTAGTCGTCGATGGCCTTTGAAGGTGTTGGTCCTTTCGTGGAAGTCTAGCAGAAATGGCGCTGACTACTACCGGAACTTCTGGACGCGTGCGGACATTCATAGAACCCTCTGTCACTGGGACAACAGAGGTCCCAGAACTACCAACTGGGCAGAGGGCTACCACAATGGCCTCCGGCAGCACTTCAATTCACAGCACCCTTCGCTCGGCCAATTCCTTCACGTCTCCCAGATGGAGCACAATGCGGCTGCTAGCAAGAGAAGACGCCTTCTGGACCCCGCCTACCTGCCAGCGTTGCGTGATCAGTCGGCCAGAGAGAAAGAGCACCGAATCCAGAGGGAGAAGGAGCAGTTCCTTCTGGACCTTCAGAACTGCCAGGCGCAAAGCGGCACCTTCCTGACTCCCGCCAACATCGCCTACTCCCTGAAGGCCGTCGGATGGCCGCTCAATTAATTGCGAGTTTGTGGTCACATTTGGCCAAAATGACACACCGTGTGGCCATAATGACACACCGTGTGGCCATAATGACGCAGCCTTTGGCCAAAATGGCGCACCTGTGTGGCCAAAATGACCGTGTGGCCAAGATGTCCGTGTGGCCAGAATGTCCGTGTGGCCAAAATGACACAGAATCGTTAGTACCCAAGTACCTTACGGTATGTTTTCTTGCCTAATAAATCGATGTTGGTCTACTTAAGTTTTTATGAATTATGTTCGACACAAAACGAAACTTATTTTCTAGAAGCGTGATTCGGCATTCTTTGAAATACACGGCTTATGCTTTGTACATTGCATTACTTATGTATCATGCTGTTCTTCACTTCATTCACCTGAGTGCCAGTAAAGCATTCCCCTCCAGAGGATGCAGGGAATGTAGAAGAGAAGGGCCTCGACGGCCAGAATGAAGGGCACCCACTGGTAGTAGCCGATCTGCCGATTCTCCCGGTGGTAGATCTCGCGGGGAATGGGCTCGCGCATGGGCAGCCAGTAGGTGTTCTCCACCCAGCAGTAATTCTCCGTGTACTGCTCCATCGCGTCCGTGAAGGTGGCCGGCACCTATTAATACAAGTTCAGAAGAAGATGTTGTAAAGGAAACCAGAAGGACACACTGACCCAGCACTGGATGGGGAAGCCGACGTACTGCTTGGCGGAGACGAGCAGCGCGAAGAAGGCCACTGGAATGGAAGCGTGGGCGTGAATGCGTCGTCGTCGTCGTCGTCGTCGTCGTCGTCGTCGTCGTCGTCGTCGTCGTCGTCGTCGTCGTCGTCGTCGTCGTCGTCGTCGTCGTCGTCGTCGTCGTCGTCGTCGTCGTCGTCGTCGTCGTCGTCGTCGTCGTCGTCGTCGTCGTCGTCGTCGTCGTCGTCGTCGTCGTCGTCGTCGTCGTCGTCGTCGTCGTCGTCGTCGTCGTCGTCGTCGTCGTCGTCGTCGTCGTCGTCGTCGTCGTCGTCGTCGTCGTCGTCGTCGTCGTCGTCGTCGTCGTCGTCGTCGTCGTCGTCGTCGTCGTCGTCGTCGTCGTCGTCGTCGTCGTCGTCGTCGTCGTCGTCGTCGTCGTCGTCGTCGTCGTCGTCGTCGTCGTCGTCGTCGTCGTCGTCGTCGCCGCCGCCGCCGCCGCCGTCGTCGTCGTCGTCGTCGTCGTCGTCGTCGTCGTCGTCGTCGTCGTCGTCGTCGTCGTCGTCGTCGTCGTCGTCGTCGTCGTCGTCGTCGTCGTCGTCGTCGTCGTCGTCGTCGTCGTCGTCGTCGTCGTCGTCGTCGTCGTCGTCGTCGTCGTCGTCGTCGTCGTCCGCGACTCACGTATGGCCGTGGTGTAGTAGTAGTTGAGCTTGTCGACGAAGTCGTCGTCCAGTCGCGGGTGGAGAGACTTGAAGGCCGACGCGATGTAGTAAAGGATCATTGCCGGACCGAACTCCTTCTTGTGACCGTGCCCTGTGGATCAGTGACAGCAGCGTTCTACCGCGCCACAGGTACATACCCTCTGCCGTCTCTGCCCACGCATCATCTACGCGTCTCAACTTCTCCCCTTGCCAAGTCAGGCAGGGGAAAAGGGCTCTCACTATCGATGACTTTCGCCGGTCTTATTAGCCGAAAGAGAGGGGAAGAGGCTGAGACGGATACGTACTTGTTCTGCCTATGTATGTACACTCAGCACACCGCAACTGTGTTAACTCTAATGTGAGGCCGGCGAGTTCGCGTTATAATTGCTTGGCTAGTTAATTTCCATAGAAGGTATATCAACCGATCGTGTTTTGATTAGGCGGAACCTGTGTCGGCCCCATACATAAACAAGTTATGCATCTGGGTAGTTAGTTTGCTTGTTGTTGTGGCCCAACCGAATGCGGATGTAACTGTGGGAGAGAAATTAAATAAACAACCGTTTATTCACCTGGAGCGGCGTGCTCGGGATAGTGGGAAGTGACCCGCAGTTGATGACTGCCTTCTAGAAGCTTGTGGGTTTGATACGACGGTATCTGGTCCAGATGACGAGCCTTTTCGTATGACGTTCTCTGAAACAAGTAAAAGAGGACTGTCGCAGCGAAATGTTTCATTCTCCAGCCACTACTGCAAGGCTGCTGGTCGTTACAAAATCCGTTGCAGTTGTGCAGTGGGTCCGCGGTTCAGAGGGTTCAACATTTTGTTATGGATCAACAGCACATCTGCGGCAACCTGCAAGACGCAGTGACAACCTTAAATCGGCCAATGTGCGTCAGGTGGCGCGCCCAGGCGCTGTGGCCGGCGTGAGTCCGAAAGGCCATTCTGGTGCGTCCGTTGCCGACGCCTGCAGTCACGGGCAGCTCCGCGCTCTCGTGGTCGAGAAGGAGAGCTAGGAAGGAGTCGGTGCGCCGGCGCAAAGCGCTCTGGGTGGCCGGCTGGCATCGGGAAGGTCTGCGACCGAGAAAGGGCGTGGAAGCCTTGCGACCACCGCCGGGGCCGGCGCCGCTGCCGAAGACGGTGGCGTAGGAGTTATCCGCGCCGGCGATGGAGAAGCGTCGGGGGACGCCGTTGGGCGCGACGACGCCGTCAGCAGCGACGCTGGCGCAGTAGCCGTTGGCGTAGGCCGTCGTCCTGCTGCTGACCCGTCGAAGGCGCGCGGTCCAGGGCCTCGCTTCTTCGCTCCCTTCCTCCTCTTCGTCGCCTCGGAGTTTCCAGCAGCCGGTCGCGACGCCGGCCGGCCGTCGACCATTCAGCAGAAGAAGCCTGTCGCGCCGTCGCTGTCGTCGTCGTGAACGCCGTAGTAGAACCTCGCGGCGGGGGGTGCTTCGGTCGGCTGGCTCTCTCCCCGGCCCGGTGTTTCTTCTTCTTCTTCTTCGTCTGCGCCCACTAATGACTCCGCTTCCTTCCTTCCTTCCTCTGGAGTCTTCTGCTTCTTCTCGCCTCTCCGCCTTTCCAAAGGAAAGCGACAAGGGCACCTTTCTTTGGCGGGTGTCGCACGCGCTCGCGGACAGTCGACGGCCAAGATACACACGCCTATATGATGGGGGCGACGGGAGTTAGACTATCCTGTGCTTCAGCTGAATGAGCGCGTATCCAATGACGGCCGGACCTGCCTAGAGACCCCGGCGAGCGCCCACCGGGCGAGCTTTCGCCGCGCTTCTTCCCTTCCAACGGCGGCTTACCGGGCGGTCCTATCCACCTCTCCGCTTCGCAAGCGCGCGCGCGGAGAAGCGACCGCCGGCGGAGATCAGCCAACCTGCGACCGAATACCGATTAGGCCGGATGGCTCTTTGCCGGACGGGACACGACACTTTATGGCTTCCGTCCGCTCCTAAGGGAGACGGCGAGAGCGACCTGGCCGCTGACAACGACAACCCAAAAGCGAGAGAGAGAGCCACTCTAATTAGGGCGAGAGGGAGGCGCGCCGTCCTAACTCCCTCCCAACCTCCCTGCCAGGCGCTTGGAGAGAGTGAAGCGAGGGAGACGACAGATTGGAATTATTTACCGCCGCATACATACGAAAGTGAACCATGGGCCAGTCTCGGGGAGACGCTGCTACACTCTTCAGCGACAAGCTATGTACTGGAGACATAGAGAGCCGACACAGCAGCAGGTGCGCAAACTTGGTTGGCTCGGTAGGGAAAACTACCAAGCTTGCCCTTGCTTTCTGTGTTAGCGATGTTCGAACAAGACAAGACCGTTAGTGAGGGAGTAACGACTTCTAGAGACGACTCCACCGAAGAAGCAGACGAACACAACATAGGTAACGGTACTTATTTTGCGCCATCGTCGACTGACGAGTTGTTGTGGCGGACGTCCCCGCTATTGAATGAGCCTGTTACTCAAGCTCCACCTCAACTAACATAACACACAAGCTGCTATGACCACTGGTACGGAAATACCAAGGCGAAGAAGCGTCTGTGACTTTTCACATCGCAGCAAAAGTAGTAGCAGCAAAAGCATAGGTGAATGTTTTCTGGCGCGGCAAAGAAGAAATGAGCAAGGAAAGGGGACAACACGTAAGGGTCTATCTAGCCACCCCCTCAAATTTGCTCCCTCGGCCGTTTAGATGAAACTTGCTCTGCACTCTCTCACTGCACGATAATTATTATGAGCTCCTCATACGCCTGAGTGCTGAGAAGCGAGCGCTATGCTCACTACAGAGAATAGAGAACTACAGCGATACCGTACCTTCCACCTAACAAATAAGTGCGCTGATCGAGGAATAATGTACATACTTAACTCCTTGTCGGCAGATGCTAAAAGTGGTACGAATGAAGCGCCGTCAGACGTCACTCAAGTCGCGCTGCGATCTGTGTACATATTTCCATCCGTCAAAGAACTATGGCGCGTCGGGCTTTCAACTTCGCGCTTATTGGAGGGAGTACAGTGCTCCAGAACAAGAAACAACGTCCTAACATTGTGGCTATACTACTACACCAACTGATGGCATTCAACTGAGACGGGCACTTGAAGTAACGCAAACAGAGAAGCCCTAGCCGAAGTGACACCGAAGCGCGTCGTCGCCGCCCTCACACGGTCGCGAGACAGCCGATAGGTGTAGTTGATATGGCACGGCATCCAGCCAGCGATACTACCCCACCTACTGGTAGTGGAGGCCCTCTGTCGACACCCGTCGCCACGTTTTCAGCGCCTGGGGAACAGAGAGAGAAACAGAGCGAGAGGGAGAGAGAGAAAGGCTAGCCAGTTCTCAACCTTCTGTGCAAAGTCAAGCAACGCAGAGGGGTGGGGGATAGCTACGACGCCGAGGCGAAGCTGCGGTCGGAGGCCGGGGAGGAGGAGTAGGAGAGGAAGCGGCTGGTAATGTCCGTCTTTCGCTCGGGTGACATCGAGCAGTGGCGATTTGGCCGGCGCCGTCGGCGGCAGCGCAGTCGTCGTGGGGACCGGCGGGCGGTGTCGCGCCGCGAGCCGGACGACAAGAATAGAGACCGACTGGCCCACTTATCAACCGCTGGCGCGACGATGACGATGGGAAAGGTCTCACTCACACCTATGCACCATCATGCAGACATGGACTGAGGCACGGGGAAGTTAACTTCTGCGTCTATAGTCGGCGGCAGCTTCGCCGCAGGCCGTCCGACGGACCCTAAGTGGAACGCCCGGTGTTTGCCGACCGAACCGTTGGCGTCACTTCGACAAGTCTCGACAATGGGGCTCCCTCCCGCTGAAGTTGTTGACGCGTGCGCTCGGGCTGAGCAGGTAGAAAGAACCTGCGTCGGAAATTGAACGGGAGCGCAAATTCAAAATAGAAACCTTAGCCATAAACAGGGCGGAAGACAGTTCTCGACCGAAGAAGCGTCGAAGCTTGGAGGAAGGCTGGAATCCAAGTGAAAGCCGACGCACTGATTGAAGGCGCGCGCGTCCCTGGCACGTTTGGGGGAGGGGGGGGGGGGGGGTGGAAGGGGAGGGAGGGGTACGCCAGGGGCTTGACGGGAGTCGGCTTTAAACCTCGGCAACTGGAATCGAATTCCTCCCAACCTATTAGGCCGGCGGCGGATCAGTGTAAAACTGGGCGCCGACCGGCCGGCCGGAAAAGCGGCGCGCCGTCGCCACTTTCGCCTCTGCGTCCTACGAGCGAGTTTGTCTCTCGCTCGGAGAAAAGCCGGCCGTCTTCTTCGCCCCCACCCTAACGAGACAATTGAATCAAAAGGGCCATTGGACGCGCCGCGCCGCCTTCGCATAATCCGCCGCGCGCCAAAAACCATGCCGAACCTCTTTTCAGGGTCCAGGAACGGTGAAAGCCTCCCGTTTTCATTTCCTCCCTTAGCTATTTGTTCAGAAGCTAACCACGCAGTTCTAGCTTTCCCCATCTCCGAATCAAACGTCGGTTCTACTGTAGCGCCCTCCACAAACCTCGCCGACTGTTGGTATGGAAACGCGGCGATGGAGCAAATTAGAGTCTCGGCCCCGAATAGATCTCGCCCAATTGCTTTATTCCCTTCTTCCCCCCTGGCAATGGCCCCATAATTAAAGCATTGTCACGAGAAACACACCTGCCGGAGCATCAGATGCCGAACCAGCATTACAGTTACAGTCTGTGCAGTATTCGCGATTAATCAACCTTAACGATATTGTTGTATTCGACCAGCAGCTTTGAAGATGCGTGACAGTATTCACTATTCAGGGTACTGCGTGGAATTCATTCGATCCAGGCGCTCACATGCGGAGGGTTGAACATCGATGGCTCCTCGTGAGTTCAGCAGCGCGGCGCCGTCGGTCGTGGCGGGGCGAAAGCGGCACATGGAGTTGACCAGAAGGCGCTCGTTTCGGCCGGTGGCTCTCTGGCTGTAATTTACAGGAAGGGTACATATATGTAGATACTGATTAGGCAGCGCGGCGATTACGCTTTACGGATAGTGCAAGCAGACACGCCCACTGATTGACTGACCAATGGTCGATCAATGAACGTTGTACAGTATGGGAGCATACAACAATTCGCACGCCGAAGGGTCGCAGCTATACTCCGCCCAATTTCGAATCACAGCGAGCACGTGTAGTGGGCAGATAGTGTCTCAGTTGTAACACAATGACCACCACTGCGCGGTCTGTATGTACATATACTTGCCGTACATAAGGTGAATCGCAGCTCAAAACATTCTTCTCGACAACAATGACGAAGCGAGCCGCAAGTTCAAAGGCCGGTCGAGCATACGGTAGCAACGCGTCGGCAATGGACCAGATTCCGTCAAGGAAAGGGGCGGAGTAGTAGCACCTGTGTTCAAGAAGCCCCGCTGATCACCCTGCCTCGGTTCCATTCGAGTGGAGGAGGAGACGGCGGCAACGCGGCGCCGCCGCTAACGTCAGAGTGGCGGAAATAGCGAAACGGGTACCGAGTAATGAATTGGCCGTTTCATGGGCCCCTCGCCGACTCTCGATTGGAAGGGGGACGGGAGGGGGGGAGGGAGGTCGCAATCTACTTTCTCGGCCCTGTTCCTTCGCTTGTTCTTTCGTCTCCGGCAATTGTGACGGCGGCGGCGGCGCAAGAACAGAAGGCGCCGAAGAGGCTATCAAATCGCCTCTCTGCACCAGTCGGCGCCGACGACGAACAGAAGGCGACCGTTTCCCTTTCGAGTACATACAAGGCGCCTAGCGCTTGCTCGCTACCACGCCCACATCTAAGTCCTGTCCAAGGTGGTCGGTTGAACGACTCTGGAATCTTATTAGCGGCAATGGCTGCGGGCGGGCGAAAGGACACCGAAACGAAGGCGTCGGCAGCTCGATTAATCGGCAGCTTCGAGGAAAACCGAAGGCCGCAATATCCCGCGGAATACCGAGAAAGGTATTCTCCCAAACCTCCAGGGGGGAGTTGTAGCTCAACATGTGCGCCAATGTGCAAATTGCCAACTGGAATTTGCTCCACTGCGCTTTCCCCCCGAGATGACCCAAAGAATTAATATGAGTCCTTCAAGAGAAGTAGTCAACGCATGAACACGACGTCGATGTATCAACGCGAGACAGGTCGACGACTATCGCACCAGAGATGAAAAACTTCCAAGCACCGACCTGTGAAACGGGTCCATCCTCTCTGGGCGGAGGCGCCGAAAGACAATAATGGAAGGCGTTCGGGCGAAGTTGTTCCGAAGGCGATTGCCGCGGGCCTTTTAGGGGAGCGCCCTCCGGCGGCTTCCGACGCCTCCTTCGCGCGCGTCATGGACAGGGGAGGAGGGGGTCGTTCCGCGCCGTTGCAGCCCAGGCTCAAACCATCAGCGCGCCATTACTAAATCGGCTCAAAAGGCGCTCTTCCTCGCCCCATAAGTGGCGCCTCGAAAAGTGAAGGCTGTCAGTCGGCCGGCGGCCGGTCAGGCTCTATTTCCCTCCGTCGTCGTCGTCCGACGCAACTGGACTGCACGTGGTTTGATAAGCCGTAAGCGGGGCCGGAAGGACGGGGCGCTCTCCTTCTCGTTTTCTCCTTCTTCTTCTTCTTCTTCTGCCGATTTCGCCAACGACGTCGTTCCCCACACTATCGTAGACCACTTTTCATCTGCCGGCTCCTCCTTCCCCGTCGTCTCCTTCCAGCGTGGTCGTCGTCGTCAAGGTGGTTTGTCGTTGCCTTCCCTCCCTCCCTCTCCCTTTCGCTTATGACTGCGACGGCGAGAGGTAAATAAGTCGCTTATGGAGAAGGAGAAGGCAGTAACCGGCGGAGGTCCAAATGGAGCCGCTGCCGCCGCCGGCGACGAGGAGCGATTCTCGGGGGAAGGGGCTCGCGTCAAAAAACGGGCGCGTTGGAAATGGCCGAGATTCGATTAGCGCCAAGTGCGCCGCTTAGCGGGCTTAGGCAAAGCCACGCGAGGGCCGTCGCCCGGCCATATTTCTTCGCATAATAACCGGCGGCGACGACGACGGCAGGTTGCGACGTCCCGGCCCGAATGGAATTGTCGTCGTCGGCGACGGCGTCGACGACGAAGCTCTGCGTATTGAGTGCCGTATATGGCAGGCTACAGGTGAGGGACTGACGGAAGCCCAGCTGCCGCTAGGAGCGCCGTCTCCTTCATTCTCAGCGCAGCAAGTACAGTATGGTATGTAGAACACGTCGTATATTCGAGCCGCTTGCTAATGAGAATAACGTGCAGCCGTCAGCAGCCAGCGATCTATCAAGACGATACAAGGGGAGTGGTGTCGTAGGGCGGTCCGGGAACCAAGCGTATTCGACGCCGTTTTACGGCCCTCCCAGTACTCCCACATCAACAATACGAGAGGGCTGTCGGCGCGGCACCTACTCACGCGACGACTAGCTAAAGGACCGGCCGCTGGAAGGAAGAGGAAGCAGAAACTCACACCGCGCCGCGGACGCAAAGGGAAAAGCGTGAAATTCGTCGCACCTGACGGGCCGGCGAACTCCATACATGTATTCGCGAGGCCGGCGGAGCTATGGCTATGAACTGGCCACCTTTCTCTTTTCGCACCGGCCGGCGTGTCTCCAACTCGAATTTCAGGGGAACCGGCGGCCCAGATCACAGAGAAGACCATGAATTCTTGATTAGGACGGCCACAAGGTGTCGTAGTACAAATGAGAACAAGGCTTGACGCTCGAGTTCAGAAAACAGCATTCTCGTCTGCGGCTGGTTCGAAGTCGGTGAAGCGTTAGCAGTCGGCGAACGTCGAGAAGGGATGATTCAGAGTTCTTGATGAGAGCGACAAAGGAACGTTATGCTCAGATGATCGCGGCGTGTACCTACCTGAGTAGGTTTTGTGTGGATAGAGCTCTCTGACGACATAAACGCATGTAGTTAACGAGTGATGTCTACGCCATGCCCTATAGCACTTTGCAAACTACATTTGCAATTAGTTCGGCTGCATCAAGAGAGTGCAGCGCAGATTCTGGTCTCATGTACATCACATAAATATAATAGTGGTGCTTGCGCTGAAGATTTATTAGGTATTTAACGTTCATATCACAAATTTGTATTAGATTAATCGAGCGCGACACTGGTCACTGCGCGACTTCAGTTGTATGATCTGTTGTTGTGCGTGCACTCATACATATCTGCATGTACCGTTGTTGGTACATGTAAGTAAACCCCAAATACTTTGTTTAGGTCGCATCGCGTTTCCGTGTTAGTTGACATAGTGCCTTCATCCAATAATGGGCACGCCCATACTACGAAGGCATTTGTACAACAAAGGCGACACTGACGCAGCTGATAAACTGCCGCCGCCATTGATGCATACAGCCATTACTTATGCTAGCGCCTGGCTCTCGAATCCTAACAGTGGATACAGTAACTGTTCGGCAGAAAATGTTTCTAATGCGGGCAGTCGCGACCGTTACATTTCTTGGTAGGTGAAATATATTCGACTAAATCTGCATTGTTCTCAGGGAACTACAGTGACACTGCAAGTTATAGGCGTCCTGACTTTTGTGATTCTTGGGGCTACCAACCATCAGCAACACTCGCCTCAGTTCTTCAGTTCTGATGAATGTCCCTGCGAAGATCAAGTGTTCCAACTTTCTCGACTCGGCTTCGTGCCGTTCTTCTCGCCTGCCTACGCGACTGGCAGCTACCACAACGATTGCCGATGCAATTACTACTTCTTCGCAGAGCTTGACTATTTGGTGGTTCTTGCGATGAAGCCTCACACAAATATTAGAAACGCTGGCAGTGGCACTGGCTTGGCTTGTAGGTGCTGCTTCGATTCGCCGTCTTCGCTACCGAGGAGTTGTACGACTTTGTGCAGATCCGAGCACCGACTTGGGAGCACAGCGTCGTCTTGACGGGAGATCTGACGTCCGAGTTGCCAATTAACGTCAGCTCCGTCAACTCGAGCGCACTCCAGATGGTGTTTGTTAGCGATGACACAGTTATGAGGCGGGGCTTCTTCGGCATCGCTACCGTAACCCGTGCGATTCCCTTCCCCAATACCACTGTTACTTCTACTGCTGCGACCACGCCGATAACTGAGACGACAATCGCTGCCACCAGCACGACTGCCGCAACGACGACTACCATCGCTGGAACAGGAGCGACGACGACAGCGACAACTGCGTCGCCGACAACAACAGCTGTCACAGAGACCCCAACGTCGACAACGACCACTGTGGCATCAACTACAACTAGCGACGCTGCCACAGAGACGACGACAACGATCGCTGACACGACTGCGTCGACGACGACGACTTCAGGTTCCAGCCGGAATGCTCTTTTGCCCTTTTCAATGAGTCAGCAGAACTTCGCCTTCAGGCCGATGCCCATGTGGTGCCGTTTTCTTCCACTTGGCACCTGGGAAGTCGACGGCCTTTGCTTCCCCCGGATACTACGAGGATGGTCAGTACTACAACAACTGCCACTGCGAATACACCTTCACTGTGTCGGATGCCCATTTGGTGGGTTGGTACATACCCACCCCTACCACGTATTAATCAGTTTTGAATGTACCTAGCAAAGTCTAGAAGTGTCAGAGGCGTGCAGTAAGTCGTGTTTTGTGTACATGCGTCAGGTTCTTTTGACCTTCGGAGACTTCGTCACGGAAGAGATCGTCGACTACGCCAAAATTAGAGCGTCCACCTGGCAGCAGAGCGAGTTCTACTCCGGAGATTTGACTTGTCAAGTGCCCTTCAACGTCAGCTCTGTCAACTCGACCACGCTGTTTATGACCTTCTTCAGCAACGATGCAGTCACGTTGCGGGGCTTCAGCGGCGTGGCAACTGCGGTGTTGCCCCAGATGTGATATCATGGTTGGCGCGGCAGCGCCAAACCATAATATGTTCCATCCAGGCCGCGCGCACCTTTTCCCATCATCACTATGTTTAATTCTCAGGCGGTACTAAACGGAATTGGATGAAATTTGGTGCACTAAAGGACTTTATTACGAATAGATTAAATTCCAAATTTGGTGAAAATCGGTTCAGTGTAGCAAAAGTTACGGGCGCAAAAAGGATCGCGGCGCGTTTCTTGTCCCAACGGCGGGGGGTGAATTCTTCTCCGTCTTCTTCTCCTTCTTCTTCACGTCACGCTCTGACGTCCATCAATCAGGATCTCGTCCAGTCGCCTGCTATTCTTCCCATCCGATGGTCGCGCGCTATACAGTACAAGCCCCAGAGTGCCCCCGCTTGTTCAGGAGGCCCTGCATAGGTGTCCTAAAATTGTCCTGTTAAGTTTTGTGCGTGCCTCAAAGTGCTCCCGCTCGTTCAGGAGGCCCTGCATACGTGTCCCAAAATTGTCCTACTCGTTTTGTACGTGCCTCAAAGTGCCCCCGCTCGTTCAGGAGGCCCTGCATACGTGTCCCAAAATTGTCTTGCTCGTTTTGCACGTGCCTCAAAGTGCCCCGCTCGTTCAGGAGGCCCTGCAAACGTGTCCCAAAATTGTGCTACTCGTTTTGTACGTGCCTCAAAGTGCCCCCGCTCGTTCAGGAGGCCCTGCATACGTGTCCCAAAATTGTCCTACTCGTTTTGTACGTGCCTCAAAGTGCCCCCGCTCGTTCAGGAGGCCCTGCATACGTGTCCCAAAATTGTCTTGCTCGTTTTGTACGTGCCTCAGAGTGCCCCCGCTCGTTCAGGAGGCCCTGCAAACGTGTCCCAAAATTGTCCTACTCATTTTGTACGTGCCTCAAAGTGCCCCCGCTCGTTCAGGAGGCCCTGCATACGTGTCCCAAAATTGTCCTACTCGTTTTGTACGTGCCTCAAAGTGCCCCCGCTCGTTCAGGAGGCCCTGCATACGTGTCCCAAAATTGTCTTGCTCGTTTTGTACGTGCCTCAAAGTGCCCCCGCTCGTTCAGGAGCCCTGCAAACGTGTCCCAAAATTGTGCTACTCGTTTTGTACGTGCCTCAAAGTGCCCCCGCTCGTTCAGGAGGCCCTGCAAACGTGACCCAAAAATGTCCTACTCGTTTTGTACGTGCCTCAAAGTGCCCCCGCTCGTTCAGGAGGCCCTGCAAACGTGTCCCAAAATTGTGCTACTCGTTTTGTACGTGCCTCAAAGTGCCCCCGCTCGTTCAGGAGGCCCTGCAAACGTGTCCCAAAATTGTCCTACTCGTTTTGTACGTGCCTCAAAGTGCCCCCGCTCGTTCAGGAGGCCCTGCATACGTGGCCCAAAATTGTCCTACTCGTTTTGTACGTGCCTCAAAGTGCCCCCGCTCGTTCAGGAGCCCTGCAAACGTGTCCCAAAATTGTGCTACTCGTTTTGTACGTGCCTCAAAGTGCCCCCGCTCGTTCAGGAGGCCCTGCAAACGTGACCCAAAAATGTCCTACTCGTTTTGTACGTGCCTCAAAGTGCCCCCGCTCGTTCAGGAGGCTCCGCCAATCAAAAAGTAAGAGTATTTCATGTAAAATGCCTAAAGGCAGAAAGGAGAATATGTTCCAAGTATGAAGCATGTAAAAGTAAGAGTATTAAACGATATTCCTCTGGTGTAGCAAATGCGGCGCTTTGCGCCGCCCACCAATTTGTTAAAGAAAGAATAATACCAGTATTGATTGAAAGAAAGCATTTTCGACTAAAATCATCCACACAAACTGCGCAAAGGTCACAACGACACGCGGTAACATATTCGGCACATCCTAGCGTGTCGTTGTGACCTTTGCGCAGTTTGTGTGGATGGTTTTTGTCGAAAATGCTTTCTTTCAATCAATACTGGTACTATTCTTTCTTTAACAAATTGGTGGGCGGCGCAAAGCGCCGCATTTGCTACACCAGAGGAATATCGTTTAATACTCTTACTTTTACATGCTTCATACTTGGAACATATTCTCCTTTCTGCCTTTAGGCATTTTACATGAAATGTAGGTATATGTCATGTGTTGTAGGCAAGATGTTGGATGTGGCAATGACAACGTTAGCAATGGCTAAAATGATATAGGTAGCAAGGTAAAAAGCTTAGTAATGTTAGTTGAAGTACTAGCGTAGGCCAGGGTGTCATACTGGAATTCATTTTAATTCTAGTATAGTATAGTATAGTACGGACGACCGATTTTTAATTCTAGTATAGTATAGTATAGTATTGCCGTTCCTTGTGAATTGTAGTATAGTATAGTACAGTATAGGCAACCATTTATGAATTGTAGTATAGTACTAGAATAGAATTCCAGTATAAAAGTCACACAAAAATTTAAAAATCGTGCCCAAATGCCAGCTTCAATGTCCTCAGTTGCTCACTTAGGGGGCACATTGGTTCTGTATCTAAGCCATTTATAACAGTTTCATGCAAGTTTACTGATAACTTGAACAATTTTGGTCAGAATACATCGGCTAACAGCCGAAATTTGCAGCGGAAATCGATAAAATCTATACTGTAATACCATTCCAGTATGGGTTTAATTCTAGTATAGTATAGTATAGTATGAGTCAAAATTTTCGATTTCTAGTATAGTATAGTATAGTACTGGAATGTCAAAACGAATTGTAGTATAGTATAGTATGGTTATACTATACTATACTGTACTATAATACTGGAATTATTATAGAAAAGTATGACACCCTGGCGTAGGCTATTAATTGAATGTATCTCTGCTGCTATAAAACATGGTTCAACGTCGACTGATAAGCTTGGAATTGTTCTAAGGACCGGACGCTCGCTGTAATACGGAGGCGCTTCGCAGAATCGGAAGCAAGCAAACGGGAGTAGCCCAGCCACCCGTCCTGTGTGCTCACAACGGGGCGACCCAGCAATGCTTGCAATTTGTCCAAAACCAACCACAGTTGACAGAAGAGACAACACAAGCGGCGTGAAAGAGCGTGAGATTTGTTTTAACAACGACAACGACAGGCGACACTGCCTACCGAAGCGCCCACGCCACTGATAAGTGGCAGTGCGCCTCGCACGTTGTGTATGCCTATCGGCCGAAGGCGCGCCATTAAAAATTCTGCATGGTTTCGCGGAGTGCTTCTTCCTTCTCCTTCGCACACGCACTCGCCGACACGCCCATCGAGAGCCAGGCGCAGCAAATTAGACCCGCTAGTACAAGAACTGATAATGGCGGCACTCCAGCGCTGAGAACAGAGATTTGAAGCGGCCGCCGTCGTTTCTCGTCCGATTCACGGCTTTCGCCCTAAAGTTTCTAGAGCAATCTACAGTATACCCCCGTAGATGCGGCTACATTTGTTAGCGACCAATGGCGCACACAGTTGTATTTCTGGCGGCACTTCTAACGAGTGTGGTGCTATCAGAATCTGTACCGATTCTTTCCCATCTGCAACAAACAGACAGCAATTGTCCATGCGAAGACCAAGTGGTACATCTACCCCAATCGGGCTTCGTGCCATTTCTGTCACCGGGTTACATATCCGGCAGCTATTTTAACAACTGTCATTGCAACTACACCTTCATCGCCGAACAAGGATATGCGGTGAGTGAACTAGATTTTTGCAACGCAGACAGAGATGTGGAGGCTCCACCCTTCCTTCCAGGTGCTACTGCGCTTCGCCGTTTTCGTCACTGAGGAAGGCTTTGACTTTGTTGAGATTCATGCGCCGTCCTGGACGCACAGCGTCGTCTTGACGGGCGACCTGACGTTCGAGCTGCCGATCGACGTCAACTCGACCGACTCGAACACGCTTGAGATGACGTTTGTCAGCGATGAGACGGTCACGAGGAGAGGCTTCTTCGGCTTGGCTTTCTCCATCCAGCAGCCGTTTCCTGTAACAAGCACTACAATGTCGACTTCGACGACTGAATTAGCGAGTACCACTGCAGCCACAGGAACGACTACAACCGTCACTAGCACAGTCACAGCAACGACTACGACGCCGCCGTCAGGTTGAGTTCTACGCCGTGGACATTCCACGCATTGAGCAATCCCACTGTAGCCACGTGACTGACTGAAGACGACCTTCAGATGAATGCAGCTGCGGAGCCATATACTTCTTCCTGGTGCCTGGCGAGTTCACGGACTTCGCGTCGCCCGGATACGAAGAGGGCCAGTACTACAACAACTGTCGCTGCGAGTACACCTTCACTGTGGCTGAGGGACATCTGGTATGGCGGCGATAACTCCAACTAACTAAGAGAAGTCGTGAAGCTTTGTTTTTTCGCCGCGCCCCAGCGCGGCGAGTATATATACGGACGCTATTGTCCGTTCGTGTGTGTGTCTGTGTGTCTGTGTGTCTGTGTCACAAAACTAGACATGACGGTTAGTGCCACCCGATGGAGTCGAATGCGCTGAGTAACGCGCCGTTGTCCGTTTCTGTTGCTAATTTCGCTATTTCGAGATATTTACAATTAAAATACGAAAATGTCAAAAATGACACTTTTATTTACAGGTCGTATCGAGAAAGTTTTTGCTGAAATGGAAAGGGCATAAGACGCGATGAATTTGTGACATAGTTTCCGATTTTGGAATTCACGAAATTAGGGATATTTTCAAGGTTTTTGTCAAAATTCCCAAATTTCGACAAATTCAAACTGCTTAAATTTCAAAACTTCTTTGCACGGATGCATCGAGCATAGTCTGCCAAGTATTTAGCAAATAGTTTCAGCGAATATAATTAACGGAATTTAGGATATTTATAAGGATTTTTTCAAAATCCACAAATTTCGACGATTTCAAACAGCTTAAATTTCAAAATTTCTTTTCACGGATGTGTCGAGCATAGTCTGTCAAGTATTTATCAAATAGTTTCAGATTTTATAATTAACGAAATTAGGGGTATTTTCAAGGTTTTTGTAAAAATTCTCAAATTTTGACAAATTCAAACAGCTTAAATTTCAAAACTTCTTTGCACGATTGTATCGAGCATACTCTGCCAAGTATTTAGCAAATAGTTTCAGCGAATATAATTAACGAAATTTAGGATATTTTTTGAGGATTTTGTTAAAGTCCGCAAATTTCGACAATTTCAAACAGCTTAAATTTCAAATTTTATTTTCACGGATGTGTCGAGCATAGTCTGCCAAGCATTTATCAAAAAGTTTCAGATTTTATAATTAACGAAATTGGGGATATTTTCAAGGTTTTTGTTAAAATTCCCAAATCATGACAATTTCAAACAGCTTAAATTTCACAATGTCTTTGCGTTGATGCATTGGACATAGTCTGTCAACTATTTAGCAAATAGTTTCTGATTTTATAATTAACGAAATTTAGGATATTTTTAAGGATTTTGTTAAAATCCTCAAATTTCGACAATTCCAAATAGCTTAAATTTCAAAAAATCTTTGCATAGTTGTGTCGGGCATAGTCTGCCAAGTATTTAACAATTAGTTCTAGAATTTATAATTAAAGAATTTAGGTATAATTTCAAGTTTTTGTCAGAATTTCTAAATTTCGGCAATTTCAAGCAGCTTAAATTTCAACATATCTTTGCGTGGATGCATCGAGCACTAAGCCCAAAAGAATAGGGCGTCGTCCCATTTATACCCTTTTCAATAGGGCGTCGTCCCATTTATACCCTTTTCAATAGGGCGTCGTCTCATTTAGACGCTTTTATTGCACTGTGTGCCTGCGGCGAATTTCTCTGATCCATTTATGGATCAGTTGCCACAATTATAAGCGCAAAGTGTGCCTGCGGCGAACCTTCTGATCCATATGTGGATCAGGTACCACGAACAAATCCAACACCGCGAAACCCCACCAAATTGTCGACTAAATGTCTAGCGGCACTTCACTATCCAGTGCACATTATCGCGCACACGCTCTCAAGTTTACACTGATGCCAACGTGGTGCCACAGTTTTTAGACAAAGCTTGTTTCTTCAGATTCTGCTGACCTTCAATGACTTCCTCACTGAGGAGATCGTCGACTACGCCGAAATCCGAGCTCGCTCCTGGCAGCACAGCGAGTTCTATTCCGGAAATCTGACGGGCGAAGTGCCCTTTGACGTCATCTCTGTCAACTCGACGACACTGTTCATGACCTTCATCAGCAACGGCGCGGTCACGTTGCGCGGCTTCAGCGGTGTGGCCACCGCCGTCCCTGAAGTAAACACGACTACCACTAGCACAACGCCGATGACGACGACAACTGCAAGCGCGTCGACCACGACGACGACAAGTACCGCCATCACGACTCCCAACGTGACTGGTACTTCCACCACTACTTCTGCGCAGACGACATCATCTGCGACGACCACAGCAGGTTGCCATATGTCGAGAATGTGTGCCTATCGACGCCAGATACGAAACGTCCAAGCAATTCAGGGCCGTGCCCATGTCTTGATGAGTTGCTCAACCTGGAGCCTGGGGTATTCTCCAGTTTCTCCTCCCCTGGCTACGAAGATGGACAATATTATAACGACTGCAGATGTCCCTACACGTTTACTGCCCCGACTCGCCACTTGGTAGGATCGGTGCCTCGCTTGGGCTTCCATGCGATACTGTTTCGGACTATATCCACTCCGCTCTTCTTCAGGTGCTGTTGATCTTTCTGGACTTCGCGACTGAGGAAGTCTTTGATTTCGCCGAGATCAGAGCAGACCCCTGGCAGCACAGCGAGTTCTTCTCAGGGGATCTGACCGGCCAAGTGCCATTCAACGTCAGCTCTGTCAACTCGACTGAGCTCTCCATGACCTTCATCAGCGATGAGATGGTCACCGACCGCGGCTTCTTTGGGCTGGCCACTGCGATTCCACAGATACCTCTTCCCAACACTACCACAAGCGCCACAGTGACGACAACCATGATATCAACACCAACTGCAACAACAACCCCAACCACAACCGTAACGGCAGCAACATCGACAGCTACTGTAACTGCTATGACGACGACAGTTGTCACGGCACCGTCGTCGACGACCACAACTACTGAAGGTGGCCAGTTGTCACAACAATTGAATAGGTCAGTTACCGCGACTGCTATGTACCTACGTTTGTAAACCCTTTCAGGGCCTTGTCCATGTCTTGATCAGTTCTTCAACTTGGAGCCAGGAGTGTTCTCGAGTTTCTCGTCGCCTGGCTATGAGGAGGGACAGTACTATAACGACTGCAGGTGTCCATACACGTTCACGGTGCCCACTCGTCACTTGGTACGACCAAGTGATAATTTCTTTTTGCCCCTGAGAAGTTTCCTGCGCATTGGTTTCATTTGCACAGGTGCTGCTGATATTTGTCGATTTTGTGACGGAGGAAGTCTTTGACTTCGCCGAGATCAGAGCGGACCCCTGGCAGCATAGCGAGTTCTTCTCAGGGGATCTGAGAGGCCAAGTGCCGTTCAACATCACCTCTGTCAATTCGACCGAACTTGCCATGACGTTCATCAGCAATGCGGCCATTACTGACAGAGGGTTTACTGGGCTGGCCACTGCCATTCCAGAAGTTCCTCTTCCTACCAGTACCACAAGTTCGACAGTGACGACCACCACCACAACAACCTCAACAACATCGACAACTACTACAACGACGGTGACGACAACATCTTCAACTACGACTACGACGACGTCGACCACGACGTCGAGATCGACGACAGAAGGTTTTCAGTGGCTTCAGTTTATGGATGGTTTTATTCATGTTTCTAATAGAAAGCACCATTCTATCTAGGACCCTGCCCATGCCTTGACGAGTTGTTCAACCTGGAACCAGGAGTGTTCTCCAGATTCTCGTCGCCTGGCTACGACGAAGGACAGTACTTCAACGACTGCAGATGTCCTTACACGTTTGTGGCGCCCACTCGCTACTTGGTAGGGGTCATGATAATCTATATGGGATTGTAGTGGTTACCCAACATACTGTGTGACCTACCAACTTTCGTTCAGGTGCTGCTGACGTTCCAAGACTTCGTGACTGAAGAGATCGTCGATTTCGCTGAAATCGTGGCAGACGCCTGGGATGACAGTATCTTCTTGTCGGGAGACTTGACCAGCCAAGTGCCATTCAACATCTCCTCTGTCAATTCGACAGAGCTCTTCATGACATTCATCAGCAATGAGGCCATCACTGACAGAGGGTTTACTGGACTGGCCACAACAATTCTAGAGGTCCCTCTTCCTACCACAACGACGACAAATACTGCGTCAACAGCTACAACTACCATCGCGACAACTTCAACTACGACAACGGCTACCACCACAACAACCACAACAACCACAACCACAACAACCACAACTACAACTACAACTACAATCACAACGACGATCGCGTCGTCGACCACTTCGAAAGGTTTGCTCTCAACCTACTGGCAGTGAAGATATCACTGTATCTTATGACTATGAACACCAGTTGCAGGACCTTGCCCATGTCTTGATGAGTTGTTCAAACTGGAGCCTGGGGTATTCTCCAGATTTTCGTCGCCTGGCTACGACGAGGGACAGTACTTCAATGACTGCAGATGCCCCTACACATTCGTGGCGCCCACTCGCTTCTTGGTAAGTTTGCAACGGTTGCTGTGCTTTCTGACGTCAACCGTGAACTGTCAACGCTTCAGGTGCTGCTGATATTCCAAGACTTTCTGACTGAGGCAGTGGTCGATTTTGCTGAAATTGTTGCTGACCCGTGGCAAAACAGCATCTTCCTGTCGGGCGACTTGACCAGCCAAGTGCCATTCAATATCACCTCTGTCAATTCGACTGAACTCTTTATGACCTTCATCAGCAATGAGGCCATCACTGACAGAGGGTTCACTGGGCTGGCCACTGCCATTCTTGAAGTTCCACTTCCTAACACGACGACGAGCGCAGCGGCAACGACTACCACGACGACGCCGACAACATCGACGACAACCACAACCACGACAACTACAACAACTTCAACGACAACCACAACGTCGACTTCGACGACTACGGCAAGTGCTTCGTCGACTACGACGTCGGCAACGACTACACAAGGTTGACACTTCTACCTATAGGCTCATTTCTCACTTTGGTCATTTTGGTCACCCATTCAGGAATATGCCCCTGCCTTGACGAGTTGTTCAACCTTGAACCAGGAGTGTTCTCCAGGTTCTCGTCGCCTGGTTACGCCCAGAGACAGTACTTCAACGACTGCCGGTGTCCCTACACGTTTGTGGCGCCCACTCGCTTCTTGGTAGGCGTTCTAACACTGTTCGCTTCTGATGTGTGTCTACGCTCGCGCAGTGAGTGAAGCAGTTGGCGGTTCTTCAGGTGTTATTGATATTCCAAGACTTTGTGACTGAGGAAGTCGTCGATTTTGTTGAAATCGTAGCGGACCCCTGGCAGAACAGCATCTTCCTGTCGGGCGACTTGACCAGCCAAGTGCCATTCAATATCACCTCTGTCAATTCGACTGAACTCTTTATGACCTTCATCAGCAATGAGGCCATCACTGACAGAGGGTTCACTGGGCTGGCCACTGCCATTCTTGAAGTGCCACTTCCTAACACGACGACGAGCGCAGCGGCAACGACTACCACGACGTCCACAACGACCACCACGACGACGCCGACAACATCGACGACAACCACAACCACGACAACTACATCAACTTCAACGACAACCACAACGTCGACTTCGACGACTACGGCGAGTGCTTCATCGACTACGACGTCGGCAACGACTACACAAGGTTGATACTTCCTTTAGGCTCACTTGCCACTGGAGTCAGTCACTCAAACTACTCATTCAGGCATTTGTCCCTGCCTTGACGAGCTCTTCAGCCTGGAGCCAGGGGTGTTCTCCAGATTCTCGTCGCCTGGCTACGACGAGGGACAGTACTTCAACGACTGCAGATGCCCCTACACGTTCGTGGTGCCCACTCGCTACTTGGTAAGCTTGCAGCGCTTTCTGTGCTTCATGACGTCAAGCCTGAAACTGCTGACACTCCAGGTGCTGCTGATATTCCAAGACTTTGTGACTGAGGAAGTGGTTGATTTTGTTGAAATCCTGGCGGACCCTTGGCAAAATAGCATCTTCTTGTCGGGCGACCTGACCGGCCAAGTGCCATTCAACATCACTTCTGTCAACTCGACTGAACTCTTCATGACATTCATCAGCAATGAGGCCATCACAGACCGAGGATTCACTGGGCTGGCCACCGCCATTCTCGAAGTGCCCTTTCCTAACACCACCACCACTACAACATCGACTAGCACCACTTCGATGACAACGACAGCTTCAACTACAACAACAACGACGACGTCCACGACTACTTCTATAACAACCACGACGGCTCAAGGTACCCACATACATAAAGCAACATGCTTTATGTATATATGTACAACGTAAAATATATGTACAATGTGTAAAATATATGTACAACGCTATGCTTAACACAACTGGTATTCGGCACAGCGCTCCATTTCAGAGGAGTGTCCATGCGACGACATGGTCTTCTACTTGAGCACGACAGAATTCACCGAGTTCTTCTCTCCTGGCTTCGAAGAAGGCCAGTACTACAACAACTGCTTCTGCAAGTACGACTTCATTGCCGACCAGGGCCCCGTCGTCGACTACTACGTGGTACATACGTGGAATGACTGCTAGTTGGCGGCTGAGAGTATTCTGGCGGCGATTTCAGGTGTTCCTTCTGTTCACCGTCTTCGTCACGGAAGACGTCAATGACTTCGTTGAGCTGGAAACGCCCACATGGCCGTACAACCTGGTTCTTTCGGGAGATCTCACGGACGAACTGCCCATCAACGTCACCTCTGACAACTCCTCCACCCTGCAGATGACCTTTGTCAGCAACGAGGCGGTCACTCAGAGGGGCTTCAGAGGATTCGCCATCGCAGTCCCCGGCGTTCAGCTCCCCAACACGACGACGACCACCACCTCCACTTCTACCACCACAGCGACCATCTCTAGTACAACGACGACTACCACAACCACTTCTAGTACAACTACAACTGCTACAACCACTACACCGAGCACAAGCTCAACAACCACCACAACAACGTCGTCAACCACTTCGACCTCTTCGACGACGACTTCCCCAGGTAATGCAGATCTGAAAGCTTGCATGGTTTTGTGTGTAGCATCTCCATTCCATTCGCGTTACAGCCGAGGACTGCCCTTGCGACGATCTGGTGTTTCCATTGTCGACGACCGTCTTCTCCCCCTTCACGTCGCCTGGCTTTGAAGACGGCCAGTATTACAACAACTGCTTCTGCAACTATGACTTCATCGCCCCAGCGGAACACCAGGTTGGTTTTGTGAGGTGAATAGTCGGCAGTCGACAACATTTTAGCCATATCAGTTTCTGCGTGTTTAGGTGTTTCTGCTGTTCGTCTTCTTCATCACTGAAGAAGAGAACGACTTCGCGGAAATTGAGGCTGACACGCTGCCGGAGAACATCGTCCTTTCTGGCGACTTGACGGACCAGCTGCCCATCAACGTCACTTCACTCGGCTCCACAACGATGCACATGACATTTATCAGCGATGGCGCTATCACAGACAGAGGCTTCAGGGGACTGGCCATTGCTATACCTGGCGTGCCTCTGCCCAACACGACTACTACAACGAGTACCACTTCCACTACAACAACCACTAACAGTACAACAACTACAAGCACTACAACAACTACTACTAGTACAACAACAACTACTACAACGACTACTAGTACAACTACTAGTTCAACAACAACAACCACAACCACAACAACTACAAGTACAAGCTCAACGACCACAACGACATCCACAACAACAACGTCTACCACCACTTCGACCTCTTCGACGACGACGTCACAAGGTGATTTTAAGAGACGCTGCCCGAGAGGATCGACCCTCTGGAGCCAAAAGTGGACACGAATTTTCGACCTTCTTCGATTTTGCTGATTTTTGGATATGTTAAAGTAGAAGTAATTCTAAGCATCCTAGTTTTTATCCCAGGTCGCTGCGATCTTCCTAGCTCAAGATATAGGGTGCCAAAGTTGACCTACTCGACGAAATTTCGGCTGTCGAAACGACGACAACCGAAATCGCCATATCTCGTGGTAGTCTCAACGAAACTAGCTGGTATTTGCACAGATGATAGAGCTTACATACGGCTACAGGACTGGTTAATTTCAGACTTTGTGGCCGAGTACAGCCCGCACGGCGTTCGAAAGCCCGTCGGCCGCGACGCCGCGGAAAAAATCAATTTTTGCGATTTTCATCAATTTTGTATCTAAAATCGGCATTTGTCGGAGCCAATTTTTTTTTCATGTGAAAGCCCTTTCGATTGCGCTTCGATTAGTCTGTAAATGAAAATAATCGGCGTGCCTTTCTGTGTGCAAAATGAGCCAAGTTTAATCTACTTTGGCACTTTTCACTGTTAGGGTGCCTGGACAAGATTCCTTCCAACTTGAGCCAGGATCAACGGACAAATACGATATTTTTACATGTGATACGTATTGCGTCTTTCTTGAACTGGTACAAATATGAGGCAATTCTGTCACACTAGCCGGTCACACTGTGAGAACGTCTAATGGCGCTGTGTTGCGAGAACTGAATTTCTGTGGTTTTCGCCAGATTTCCACAGGAAATTGGCATTTGTCGGAGCCAATTATTTATTGAGTTAAAAGCCCTTTCAAATGCGCTTCGATTGGTATATAAATGAAAAAAATCGGCGTACCTTTCAAGCGGCTAAAATGGGCTGGAATGATTGCGGGTGCCTCTAAAACTGGATTTTGACAAAAATCCATTCAAAAGGTTTTGAAATTTTAGCCCTGCAGCCTTAGTGTTTCAGAGAACCTCTGTGTGTTGTACACGATATTATACCCCTGCAAGAGTGTGTTTGCGTGGGGTGTGTTTTGCCATAATTACGCAACACGCAAAAAAATTAGGACACGCAAGTAAAATTTGAGGTTTTCCACAGGGTAAGCGATTACAAAATTTTTTGTGCCAGTATGTAGCCAAGGATGTCCTCATACTATAATTGAAATTTCATCAAAGTCCGTTCTCTATATCTTGCGATATAGGCTGCCGCGTAGACCCTACTTTGGGTATATTGGGCAGAAACAACGACTCCACCGTACTTTGTCTATATCTCAAGAGTAAAGTGGCGGAATTAATTTAAATTTATTCTCAATTAAACGTGGTCTTTTGTCAATGGAATAGTACTGACGTTTTGGCCATAGGTGAGATGAGGGCAGCCTGTATTCACCATCGACATGCCTAAATGACGCTTTGTCCAAAAAATATGACGTCTTCACTCGAGTCGCATTCGCGTTCCTCGAAGCCAGGTGAGATTGTGCTCACACTATTATATAGACAAAAGACCACGTTTAATTCAGAATAAATTTGAATCAATTCCGCCACTTTGTTCTTGAGATATAGACAAAGTACGGCGGAGTCGTCGTTTATGCCCAATATACCCAAAGTAGGGTCTACGCGGCAGCCTATATCGCAAGATATAGAGAACGGACTTTGATGAAATTTCAATTATAGTATGAGGACATCCTTGGCTACATACTGGCACAAAAATTTTTGTAATCGCTTACCCTGTGGAAAACCTCAAATTTTACTTGCGCGTCCTAATTTGGTGCGTGTTGCGTAATTATGGCAAAACACGCCCCACGCAAACACACTCTTGCAGGGGTATAATATCGTGTGCAACACACAGAGGTTCTCTGAAACACTAAGGCTGCAGGGCTAAAATTTCAAAACCTTTTGAATGGATTTTTGTCAAAATCCAGTTTTAGAGGCACCCGCAATCATTCCAGCCCATTTTAGCCACTTGAAAGGTGCGCCGATTTTTTTCATTTATATACCAATCGAAGCGCATTTGAAAGGGCTTTTAACTCAATAAATAATTGGCTCCGACAAATGCCAATTTCCTGTGGAAATCTGGCGAAAACCACAGAAATTCAGTTCTCGCAACACAGCGCCATTAGACGTTCTCACAGTGTGACCGGCTAGTGTGACAGAATTGCCTCATATTTGTACCAGTTCAAGAAAGACGCAATACGTATCACATGTAAAAATATCGTATTTGTCCGTTGATCCTGGCTCAAGTTGGAAGGAATCTGGTCCAGGCACCCTAACAGTGAAAAGTGCCAAAGCAGATCAAACTTGGCTCATTTTGCACACAGAAAGGCACGCCGATTATTTTCATTTACAGACTAATCGAAGCCCAATCGAAAGGGCTTTCACATGAAAAAAAATTTGGCTCCGACAAATGCCGATTTTGGATACAAAATTGACGAAAATCGCAAAAATTGATTTTTTCTGCGGCGTCGCGGCCGACGGGCTTTCGAACGCCGTGCGGGCTGTACTCGGCCACAAAGTCTGAAATTAACCAGTCCTGTAGCCGTATGTAGCTCTATCATCTGTGCAAATACCAGCTAGTTTCGTTGAGACTACCACGAGATATGGCGATTTCGGTTTTCGTCGTTTCGACAGCCGAAATTTCGTCGAGTAGGTCAACTTTGGCACCCTGTATCTCGAGCTAGGAAGATCGCAGCGACCTTGGATAAAAACTAGGATGCTTAGAATTACTTCTACTTTAACATATCCAAAAATCAGCAAAATCGAAGAAGGTCGAAAATTCGTGTCCACTCAAGGGTTGATTCTCTCGGGCAGCGTCTCTTAAGTGTTTCAGTAGTATGAAATGTCGGGGTGTAACATCTCGCAATTCCATTCGCGTTACAGCCGAGGACTGCCCTTGCGAGGATTTGATGTTTCCATTGTCGACAATGGAATTCTCGCCCTTCACGTCGCCTGGCTTTGAAGACGGCCAGTATTACAACAACTGCCACTGCAACTACGACTTCATCGCTCCAGCGGAACACCAGGTCATCTTATGGATGAAATGGCGCGGCAGGTTTCTGTGCTTGTTCAATCTGTGGAATCTGTGCTTGTTCAGGTGTTTCTGCTGTTCGTCTTCTTCATCACGCAAGAAGAGAACGACTTCGCGGAAATCGAAGCTGATACGCTGCCGCAGAGCATCGTCCTTTCTGGCAACCTGACGGACCAGCTGCCCATCAATGTTACATCACTCGGCTCCACAACGATGCACATGACATTTATCAGTGATGGGGCTATCACTGACAGAGGCTTCAGGGGACTGGCCATTGCTATTCCTGGCGTGCCTCTGCCCAACACGACGACGACCACGACGAGCTCCACCACAACAACGTCTACAACGTCAACTACTACTACTACAACGACCACCACAACTAGCACAAGTACCACTACATCAACTACTACCACTTCCACTACAACCACAGCAACCACAACTACCACAACAACAACAACTACTGCCACTTCTACTACAACCACAACAACAACAACGACCACAACTACAACTACCACAACATCAACTACTACTACTTCTACTACAACCACAACAACAACGACTACTGCTACAACCACCACAACAACAACTACTACCATTTCCACTACAACCACAACAACAACAACAACAACGACCACTACTACAACTACCACAGCAACTACTACCACTTCCACTACAACCACATCAACAACGACCACTACTACAACTACCACAACAACAACTACGACATCAACAACGACAACTACTACGACAACAACAAGCTCTACAACCACCACCACTACTACTACGCCCTCTACAACTACAACCTCGACTACAACCACATCCACCACAACAAGCACAACCACGACATCAACCACTTCCTCTACGACCACAACAACTTCGAGCACCACCACTTCTACCACGACGACGACCACAACCAGCAGTAGCTCAACAACAACTTCAACTCAAGGTCGTTCCTCCAGAGTCCACTTGTGTTATCACTCCAGAATATTGTCGCCAGTCGTTTGTTCCAGATATCTGCCCATGTGAGGACCAGTTCTTCGAACTGAGCGTGACGGAATTCACAGAATTCACATCGCCCGGCTTCGAGGACGGCCAGTACTACAACAACTGCAACTGCTTCTACAGCTTCTTGGCGCCCGAGGAGCATGTGGTAATTGGGAAGGAATGTGAGTAGAGTGGAAGATGTTAGAAGGAATTCTGCCTAACTTGCAGGTGTTCCTGCTGTTCGTCTTCTTCATCACTGAGCAGAACAACGATTTTCTGGAAATTCAAGTGCCCACATTTCAAAGCGTCGTCCTCACTGGAGATCTTACAGAGGAAATCCCATTCAATGTCACGTCCGGTGATTCGACCACTCTTGAACAGAGGTTCATTAGCAATGATGCGATCACCGATCGGGGATTCAGGGGTTTGGCAATCGCCATTCCTCGTGTGATTCTACCTACATCAACAAGCACCACCACAACCACCTCCACTACTACAACTTCTACAACTACAACCACTACAACTTCTACATCATCAACTACTACAACTACGTCTACCACCACAACGTCAACAACTACATCCTCTACAACAACGTCGTCCACCACCACTGCTTCAACTACTACAACCTCGACCACTACAATGTCTACCACTACATCTTCAACTACTACTACCTCTACAGCTACAACTACAACAACAAGTCCAACTACTACAACCTCTACAACGACGTCGTCTACAACCACGACGTCAACTACTACAACTTCGACAACCACAACGTCAACTACAACAACTTCAACTACTACAACCTCTACAACTACAACGCCTACCACAACTTCAACCACTACAACTTCTACAACTACAACATCTACCACAACAACTACTACAATCTCTACAACTACAGTGTCTACCACAACAACTACTACAACCTCTACCACTACAACCTCTGCCACAACAACAACTACAACCTCTACAACTACAACATCTACCACAACAACTACTACAACCTCTACAACTACAACGTCTAGTACCACAACTTCAACCACTACAACCTCTACAATTACAACATCTACCACAACAACTACTACAACCTCTACAACTACAACGTCTACTACTACAACCTCTACCACTACAACGTCTACCTCAACTACTACAACCTCTACCACCACATCTTCCACCACGACTACCTCTGCAACAACCACATCTTCAACAACAACCAGCGCCACTAGCACCACTACTTCAACGACTACCACATCAACAACAACGTCCTCGACAACAACATCCACTACTGGACCCCCAGGTGGGCGGCACCTCATAGACACTCACTTGGCCTGACGTAAACAAACCCTAGTCCTTCTTTAGGCCCGTGTGACTTCTACATATGCCGCAACGAAACTGAAGTGCTGCATCCGGTCGGGACGACCGCTGTGATCTGCAGTCCCCACTATCCGGACTTCTATGACAATGACTATACCTGCTTCTGGAATTTCTTAGCCAACGAACCCAATTCGGTATGGGAAATATGCATCATCTATACTTCCCTTGTTACAGAGGTTACACTTGTTACAAATGAGACGGAGGTTCTTTCCAGCTGGATTTGGACATGGAGTATTTCTGGACGGAACCCGAGAGTGCAGGGGACCCAGGTGACGTGTTGGCCGTCCGAGCTACCACGCGCGACGATTGGACCTACTACAGAGGCAATCTCAATGACGACCTGCCACACTTCTCGACCAATGGAGTTCAAAGGCGGGTGTCTATTGGGCATTGGCACTCCCTAACTAGCAATACTTGAAACGTAACCAGAGTCTTGCTTTGTAATGATAGTCCCGTCAAAATAATGTACCCACCGTGGTGTATGAATGTATGCAATTAGAAGACTCGCCTACACGTCCACGTTGCTTTGTGTGGATTAAGCGACGGCACATATGTACGTCAGCGTTTCAGTATCATCATCAACTTCACCACCAACGCTGCACTGGTCGCGCCCGGTTTCAAGGGCACCGTCACCGTGGTGGGGCCCGGCGACACGTCGACGACGACCACAACCTCGACCAGAAGTACGCCGAGCAGCAGCAGCCCTGCGTCTTCGCCGTCGACGCCGACGCCTCCGCCGACGACGGGCGGAGGAGGAACGACGACGACGACTCCGGGAGACGGCGGCAACAACACCACGTCGACGACGACGAGCACCACCACCTCCTCCCCCAACGCCACCATGTCGCCGGCGCCGTTTGCGATGCCGCAGACGGCCTCCAGCCTCTGGCTTCTGCTGCTCCTTCTCGTGCCCCTCTTCGTACTGTTGCTCATCCTGCTGCTCCGCTGGAGAACAGACGGCGACGACGAGGAGGACGCCTTCAACTACAGCTAGACAGACAGAGTGCTGCTGCGACTCCCGAGCTGAGCTCAACCTGCCGTTCTCCTTCCTACTTGCATAATGATAGGAATGTCGAACAAATGGCCAGAGCTGGATGTCTTTGGCGTAGGTGTAGGTAGCTGGCAGATAAGCGTACCCCTGTGATAGAACAATACTTGTGTGGGAGGTGTGATAGTGAGATTACTCGTTCCTACTGTTAGTGCTGTCTGTGAATGAATGGCGCGGACGGATATCATTGCCGTTTTGCCAACATCATACCACTGGACTGTACACAATAACACAACAGCAAGAGCACAGTCACGTCTACGTTGGTCAGCAACGTTGATATCGCCCATTCATCTCACTATCACATCCGACGAACTCACATAGCAAGTAAAGCGAACACGACTGCGCTGGGTTATACGTGTGTATCATCAACTCCATCAGAGACTGGCAGTCGTCAATCAGAATATCTCGGGACAAGCGACGCTGCCAAATGATTCCTCATCAGTGAAAGAAGACGAGCGGCATACAAATACGTACATTAGGTACCATGGTGTCTGTCTGCCAACTAAGCAGGTCGAACCGTCTCGCGACTAGACTACAACAGAGAGGCGAACAGCGCGACGCACAGCCCAATCGGTAGAAGGCGGAGCAGGACGGTCGCCGACGAAGGCGACGGCGAGGCCGTTCCAGTTGGGTGGGGCAGGGGGCCGCTCTCTCCGAAGAGCGGCGGCTCGTCGGCCGGCTCGACGCGCTGCCGGCGGCGCTTCCAGCTCCTGGGGTCCTGGGCGCCCTCCTCCAGCAGGTGGTGGTAGTTGCAGAGGTGCTCCTCGCAGATGCAGTGGCGGTAGAGGGGCGTGGCCAGTCCCGCCGCCGACTCCTCGAAGCACCCCGGGCGCACCTTGGCCAGGTCGTCCACGCGCAGGCAGCCGGCCGTCAGCTCGTAGTGGAGCCGCAGTCGGGCGACGTAGTCGGGCGGCCCGTCGTCCGCCTTGATGTCCTCGTCCTCGTAGAAGGCCAGCTGGCCAACAGAGGGGCCCTGCTCCTCCAGGGCCACCTCGCGCGACTGCAGAGACACGTAGCAGAAGTGGCCCTCGCAAGTCTTCGACCTGGAACGAATGACTAACGACTAAGTTGTCTGAGCGCCTCTCTTAGACAACTTGTGCGCACTTCTTGAAGATGGAGGCGTTGAAGGGCGAGCTCGACGTCTCGTGCAGACTGTAGCAGTAGTGCTTGTGCTGAGTGGAGTTGGCGAAGGGCTCGTAAAGCTGCTTGTTCAGGTGGAGCTGCAAGTCGACGTAGTCGTTGCACTCTCCACCCGTCTCGCTGCACGTGCAGCCCACCACCAGAGTGCTGCTGCCCGACTCGTACCTGCAGGCGACGTCTCCCGTGACACACGGTCACTCGCTACTGGTAAATGTCTGGGTTAGCACTTGACGCACCTTGCGCACGTTGGCGCTCCACTCCAACCACCGTAATCGTCGGAGTTCAAGAACGTCATCAGTCTCGGATAGCCGAAGCCGCAGCCCTGATTGGTCCGAATCATGTCCAAGAAGCAGTAGTTGCCCTGACAGTTGTGCTTGCACCGCGTGCGGCACTCCTCTTCCGCCTTCTGCTCTGAGCACTGGCAGCAGTCAATGGTCGGCAACGGCGTCGCTTGGTAGCCGTTCAACTGAGCGCGCCCATTGCAGCGCGACCCGCTACAGTAGCAGTGAATCGAGTCCAGCCGTCCGGCATGGAAGCAACCTTCTTTGTTGCCGGGAATTTGACTGGCGCAGCCTTTCTGAACAGACGTCAATATGCGTTACAGGTAACCGCTCCAAAATCTGTTTTCAACTACCAACCCATACAGCGGGTAGTATTTCGACTTTTGTACATTGTATATGTACCGGGTCTTTCGAAACTCCAGACCCCCCTCCACAGCACGCTGTGTAAAAGGTAGCGAAGTCATACTTGCACACATGGTAGCCTAATGTCTTCACAAGTCGGATGCAAAAATTCAGCACTTTGTCTCAACCCATGCGCAAATGCGGGCGCGAAACGCAAAATCGGTCACGGTTGCTCCTCCTCCTCTTGGAGGCCATCGCCATGCACAAGAGGGGCGCCACCAGCAGAAGCATGCTTGGCCACCCAACTTTGATTGTTCACTACGCAAGATTGGTGTAAGCTACGAAAGTCGTTCTTGCGTCGTTTTAAAGCTTACTGTGTTCCCTTTCAAATGCTGCCCCGCCAGCCGCAATTGAGCTTTCCACGCGCGAGCCGCAGCCGCCCAAAGGTGGCGCGTTCGCCAAATTTGACCGATTTTGCGCTTCGCCCCCGCATTTGCCCAGTGGTTGAGATGAAGTGCTGAATTTTTGCATCCGAGTTGTGAAGACATTAGACTACCATGTGTGCAAGTATGACTTCGCTACCTTTTACACAGCGTGCTGTGGAGGGGGTTCTGGAGTTCGAAAGACCCGGTATATTTTATATACAATCCAATTATCTTGAATATTGCATATATCTCCAAATTTAGCTTTGTATATATTTTGTGTATTCTCCACTTCTCTCTACCGTAATCTTAGGCCTTCCAAGCACGGTCTCGTGTCGTGTGCTGATTCCCAACTGAAAGTATGTACTACTGAGTAATTGTGGCCCAACGTGAGACAATTCCTCGAAGTTTTAGAGTGCAGATTAACTGTTAGTTAGAAAATCTGGGGGCTGAATATGGAACAGAGCAGAATTTGTATGAATCTCACCCCACTACCATATCCAAAGCACGATGGAAGTATACAATACACTAAGTTTGCATATTGGCCTTTTACTATATGTATATGTACATGTTTTTTTCGTATATTGTGTATGAACACAAATAAAATTATAAAAAATATACAAACCACTTTGTATATTGTTATGCCCACTGTGTTGGAAAACCACCTGAATCGTGGCAATCGCTTGGCGCTCGAAAATCTCCAGCTTCGCGAAGCAGCGCTCGCCGGAGCAGGTGTCCCCGTGGCAGTCGCAGTTGTCAGCGGGAGATCCGTCGACGCCCAGCTGGCACTGGGCGAAGCACGAGTGGCAGGTGACAGAGTCGACGACCACCAACTGGGCCGGTAGCAGAAGAAGTACTGCTGCCCAGACGACGACATCGGACGCCATTTCGGGTAGCAACCGTCGCCGTCCCAAGCAGAGGAACAAGCTCGTCGCAACGGCCAAATGGACGGCCCTCCAGCGTTCACGTCGGATCCATTCGGCGGCTCTTAGTGGGGTTAGCGAAAGGCGACACCGCCGACCACCGCCGGTCCCTTCTAAGAGAAGTCTGCAGATGGCAGCGGAGGAGCAGCGGAGGGAGGAAACAAACGTCGGACGCAATAGCCGCTCGTCAATCTCTTGGAAGGGCGCCCACTACCAGAAGCGGACGCAGCAGTAGTAGAGGCGCACGCGATACGGCGAGAAGGCAATTTGCCCCATGAGCGAGACAAATACATACACGATCGCGACGGAGAAAGAACGGCCGGCGCATGGGCGAGCAAGTGCACAGCGGAATCGGCGACCAATGAACCGCAAGCGCGAGAGACTCTCGCGGACGATCTGTGTGAATGCGACTGCGCAACTGGGTACTCGCTCACGTAGGAGGAAGGGGGCGGACCGACAGACAGAACAGTAGAACGCAGTCGAGAGCCGACAGTCGACTTCGGAGGGGGCGAGGAGCGGCGACAGAAAGACAAGAAGAGTGCGCGCCGATGACGAGGGCACCGCCGTTCAGATGGCGCTGCATTGCGCGGACGCAAACATTGTTGTGTCAGAGGACAGAGGGGCGCCGCGCTCTCGAACGCCAAGGTTCCGCTTCCTTCCTTCGAGTCCACCTGCAGCTGAAGTTCCTCGCCCACCTGCCAAAAAACAACCGCCACCACTTCGAATCGCTCTCGCGCGCTGCTCAATGAAAAACGGCTCTCTGCCAGTTCAAAGCGAACTCGGCTCCGGCAATGGCCGTTCGAGATGACTGACGGGACGACACGTGCGCAGCCAGTCGTCGTTTTCTAGCCGAAGGAGCAGAACCAAAAGAATCGTCTGTGTGGACGCCAGAAAAAATCGAAAACGGCTCGGCAGGTGGTCACCATTCAATGGAAGTAATGAAGCCCCCTGGGTGGTTGCAAGGCTCTATCTACAGGGTGGCCCAAAAAAGTGAGACCCCTAACTTCGCGACCGCCGTTCTCGAGCGTGACTGCGCATTTCAGCCCCAAGTTGGACAGGGCATACTACAGGGTGTTTTTGATAAGGTACCAAAATTTCAGCCCATTTCGTACACCAAAAAGAAGATGGCGTCGTTTTACGCAGGGTCATGTCGAAAACCGCGTGCAGCGGCTTTTCACTGCAGGAGATCGTGCTGGAGATGCTCCTCGGCCTTCTTCAGCTCCAGCACGATCTCCTGCAGTGAAAAGCGTCGCACGCGATTTTCGACATGACCCTGCGCAAAACGACGCCGTCGTCCCTTTGGTGTACAAAATGGGCTGAAATTTTGGTACCTCATCAAAAACACCCTGTAGTATGTCCTATCCAACTTGGGGCTTGATATGCGCAGTCACGCTCGAGAACGGCGGTCGCGAAGTTAGGGGTCTCACTTTTTTTGGGCCACCCTGTACATATGTACATACATGGAAAAGTGCGGGCTGTCTTAGTGCACAGTTACCACAATAATCCAAAGTACAGGAACTGTCGGCACGTACAGTACGTTCCAACGTACTATGCATTGAACCTGATGGCCAGACGACGCAAGCGACCTTGCAAGAACAGTCTGACAAGGAACACCTACCTACTTAGCAAAGAACTGATATGTAGAGACCACGGCGAGATAATACCGTCGTTAACGATGAAGCTTTTCACAGGTGATAGAAGGCATCTGCTTTTTGCCGCCAGTCTACAAAGGGGAAACATGCAACACGCAAAACGCCGTGTCGAACCGATAACGCGGCGCATTTCCTGTCGGATGGCACTCCACCCAAGAGAGACGACACGCCTAATCGAGTCCATTTACAGAGGGCGCAGTCTATCTACCAAACAGCGGACAACCTTCAATTAGCTAGCGGAAGGGAAGCGAGCAAACCACCCACTTTATAGCGACCTCGTCGATCAAAGCCGACCGTTTGACAGATGGACGCGCTCGAGAAATACAAAAGGACACAACGGAGGAAGGACGGGGCGGACAGACAAACCGACGGCGACGGCGACTCCTTCCCCACTCGGCACGAATGCCCACGCGAGGAGACGTTTCTGTTGACATAGCTGAGGAGCCGCCGCCACCCGCCTCTCCCTCCCTCTCTCTCTCTCTGGCGTAAGGGGAGAAGCACAGAAGCTGGTTCAGCTAACAGACAGAAGAGGGGGAAGGGGAGGCATCGATGGTCTCGCGCTTACTATAACGCCTACCTCAACTGCCCTGCCTGGCACTAAGAAAAAGTGTCTTACTCAGAGGGAGTACAAACGTTCGATAAAGGACCGCCGCTGAGTAATGAGTGGATGGCCATTCTTGCGTCGCTGCCGGCTGGGAAGACAAACGACTCAATGGGCGGCGGCACCCTCGAACGGTTGCTTCCCAGAAATCTATGGGATCTGGCAGCGCCCTTTCAAGTGAGCCGCTCGTGCGCTCTTCGGCGAATGCTTTGCGTACTCTGTCACGTCAGTTCGGTAGTGTCGATTCAATCCCCAGAATAAATCCGATTCTCCGAGGAACGAACGGCGAACTTCCAGCGAACGAAAGGACAGACGGTAATTGGCGCGGCGAGATAGCTAGCGAGCAAGCGAGCGAGCGGAGGATCAGCTTAGCGCCCGCGCCGAGCGAGCAAATATCGCCGTCGTCCCCGCGTCGCTCTTATGAGACAGGTGCTAGCCGCTGTGCCAGCCCGAAGGCGCCAATTTACTCTCGCGAGCGCATATCTTCCACGATTCCGTCAAACAACTCGAGGCGTTGGCGAGGAGAGACTCAAGCAATATCGGAAATTGAATCGGACGCCAACGCAGTAATCCGATCAGCGTCATCCATCGCACGAGGCGCCCACTCATAACCGAGCTCCAATCTTCGTCAACAGAGCAGCAGCTCCCTGAAGGGACGATAACAAACTTTGTCAGATGTGTAGCCTGGAGCGCATGAAAAGCGGCGACGACGACGACCTCAGACGCTTCTCCTTTTCGCGGCGTCTTCTCTCGAGAATCTCAATTTTCTCCACGACCGTCTTCGGAGCCGGTTCCGCCGAAGCGCCGGCGGTAGATCGCGTCTTCTGCGCGACGGAAGCCAGCGCCTCCTTCACGCTTCGGTCCCAAATGGCCTCCGCTCGCTTCGCCGCCAACTGAACCGTGATCGCGAGTCGCGACACATAACAAAGGAAGTGGCAAACAATTCAACAACGCATTAGCGCTACAAGAACCACGCAGCACAGCGCATAGCCACACGCACGAACCTGCTTCAGAGCGTCGTCGCGCGACTTCAGGCGCCGGCCGGCAGATTCGAGCCGCTGCTCCTGCTTCGTCCGAAGAATCGACCTCTGTCGTCCCGCCGTGACAGCGTTCTCAACAACTACTCGGGCCCGTTTGACTTCCACGGACTCGCGATTGCGGCGCGACGCTTCCACCGTTCTTATGACGCCGGCGCGCCGACAGACGAGTCGATCTTGCGCAGATTTGGCCGGTCTTTCACTAGCCACATGTGACTCTGTAAAGAGCTGCGCGATAGCTCTCGGAATCAAATCTTGCACCCACTCCAATAACAGTGCAGGCATTCACTTGAATGGTTTCGCAGTTTCGCACGAGCCAAATAGGTGGCCACAGCCAACTCTGACGGCTTGAATCCGGCCAGTTGCCTCGCCTCCGTTCGAGGTTGCCGTCGCTGCCGATTCCATCGCCAAAGGAATTCTTGCCTTTGGGTGCGGCGCACTTCACCCAATTGAGCTCTGTTCCTTTGGCACGCGGTTCTGGGTGAAAACACCACCGATTTCTGCCCCTGAGATCGGAGCTTCTCTCGCCAGTGGGCGGGGGCGAGATGGCGCTTGGCAGTAGCGGCCTAGCAATAACAAGAAATGCAAAAGGATAGCGAAACTGTATTGGTCCTTCACCTCTCTCACCTTGCGCTGTAGGCCGTCGGCGCCAGTCGCCACGCTGGGCGCCGGCGATTCAGACAGACAGTGGCGAATACTCTTGAGAATACGGAGGAAGGCCAGGGTAGACTCTGGACAGCCGGCGGCCAAGCTCTGAAAACAAACCGAAAGGCATGAATGACAACCTCATTCACACAGCAACGGTTACGGTTGCTTTGTCAACTTCCATTAGTGACACTAGCCATTAGTGGCAAATGTACAAAGAGCTGCTACCTCGGGTCTGAGGTAGGAAAGGTTGACGCAGAGCAGATCAGTGCCAACGAACTCAAGCAGCGCACGAAAGAAGTCTACAGGACGTTCCACGGGCGGCAGCGACGGCTCCACTTCCATCACAGGACCACAGGTGGCCCAAAAGAGCGAATGGAAGCAGTAGGCTGAAACGGAGACACTAATTAGATTCTCGACGTCAAGATGGATACAATCTCGAGTAGACCAAACCATCGAGATCACGAAAGGACGACGGAATGGCGCCTGCGTCCAGTTTGAGCTTCACCCATAGACGCCGGGCAACCTGCACCGCTTGCGACTTCTGAGCCTCGCCGCCGCTTCTTTCCTCGGCAGAAAACATTCGGCTTCGTCGACCAGGCCAGCTGGCAGCGTCCAAGTCAAATCACTTTGGTGAAGTCATCCGTTCACATGCTTTCTCGTAGTAATTCAAATTGTTGCTTCCCAGTCCTAAAGCGATACATATAGTTTTCCCAGCATTGAAGTACTGTACCAGGTCACTTCAAATGTTATGTAGTATATATGCCCCCCCCCCCCCCCTTTTGAGCCCTGAACTACCGGCGCCGTAAAAGAATAGGCACTGCTATGGAGATTCCAATTTTCGCCTCCGCTGGTAGGCGCTAAATCATTTGTGGCATGCGCTTCCTTCCCAACGTGATGTATGTGGGTGAGCTTATGGAAGCAGAAGCGGGAGCGGTCGAAATAATGAAGGCACTTCAGTTTTCATCAAGGGTCTCTTGTGGCCTCGAGGGTTGCCACTCCCACAACTAAAGAAGACCAGAGACCGCGAGTAACACCTTGTCCTCCACCCCACCTCGCTTATTTATGCCGCTTTCCCACACCGGCGGCGCCGCCATTCGTCATAAAGTTTTAGTGGGCGCAGGAACGAAGCGAAACAACGTCTCTCACAACTGCGCCGCAGGTGACGACGACTTCTTCCTCCTGGGAGATGACGACGGAACACGAAGCGGCGTCGGCGACTGCGGCGACCGCGATGGCCGTCGAAGCGTGCCGGTGGCCCTGCTTCGCCAACAACACCGAGGCGCAGGCCTACAAGTCCTATCAGCTGGTCGTCATCGGCGCCGTCATGCCCGCCATCGCCGTCCTGGGCATCTGCTGCAACGCCGCTTCCGCCTTCGTCTTCACGAGGTTCGAAAGGGACTTCGGTGCGCGTCAAACGAGTGAGAATCCTCTAACAATGGGATTGTAGGCGGCCACTTCGGAGCTCTCTCAACAGCTATCTGGCGGCTCTGGCAGTCTCCGACTCTGTGATCTGCTGTACGGCCCTAGTGCTCTACTCGCTGCTGGTGAACCAGTGTCGATCGCCGGTCATCTCCAACTTCCACTCGGCGGCGACGCCCTTCGTCTACCCCATCAGCATGATCGCGCAGACATGCTCGGTTTATATGACAGTGGCGGCGGCGATCGACTGTGCCGTGCGAACGCTTCTCCCCAGAAGCTACGAGTTGGTAGACCAAACAGAATATGTACCTACAATAGATTCTTCGGATACAAGCGCCAAAACCGCCTTTTCGATTGATTCAGGCGAGCGTTCTGCACGTTGCCGACTGCAGCTAGAATGCAGACGAGCGTCGTCGTCGCCGCCGTCCTGTACAATCTGTTCAGGTTTCTGGAGCTGACGACTTACAGTTGTGCAGTCCCCGAATGGGACTACCTGGTGATCGAGCGACTTCGGCCCTCGCCGATCCGTGAGTTCTACGAGAATGCGCTCTCTCGTCGTGGTACTGCAACATTTGTATGCAACTCTCAGGCGACAACCCACTCTACTACAAGATCTACTACACTTTTCTCTACACCACGTTCATGGCCGTGGGGCCTCTGCTCGTGCTCTTCTGCCTGAACGGATGCATCATCGGGCGCTCGTGCTGCAAGAATCGCGAAGTACCTAGCGAAGGCGGCGACGACGGCGCTTCGGCGGACACTGCGAGCCTAGTGCTGGTGGTCTGCCTCTTCCTCTGCTGCAACTCCCTGGGCCTGGCCGTCAACGTGCTGGAGGAGACGTCGCCCACGATCAAGAGCAGCTGGACCTTCAGCTACCTGGTGGATGTATCTAACTTGCTGGTCGTCTTCAACGCCGCCGCAAACTTCTTCGTCTACGTTACCTTCGGGAAGGGCTTCCGAGACGTCCTTCGCGAGTGGGTGACATATCGACATACAGACACTGTCGTCGCTGCAGTGTATACTTCTGGCTGGCTGCTGCCATAATAAGCGCCACGTTTCCAGCTACTTCTGCCGACTCTGCCGCAGACGCAGAAGCGACTGGGTCGAGCGTAGGGCGCCCAATGGAAGCGGCACGCGCGCCGCCAATCGGCGACCTTTGCTCGAACTCACGAGAGAGGAAGGCGCGACCACGACTACCGTAATCATGGTCAGTTGTATGTACACTGCTCGACTGAAGATTACTACACAACATAATACAAAATCCTCGCAACTTGTAGAACCCTAATGGAGACGGACAACTGGGGGCAACCGAAATGGCACAAGGCAGCGGAATCGGCCCAAACCAAGAGAGGCGTGAGCTCAGTAGGATGAAGGGGGCGACGTCAAATGAGTTCCCCTTCTTGCCAGACAGTGCCATCTACACTTGGCTCTGAACCCATTGAAGACGCCAGCGATTTCAACGGAAAAAGTTGCATTTGAAACGTGAAATTAGTCAAGATCGCTGTTATTGACAAGAAAGGCGTTTCAAGTTTACCAACGCTGAGAAGCAACACCGTGCAAAGGGCGCTTCACCGAATGGTGCGACAAAACAATGCCATCGCTTGCACTAGTAAAACCGCAACTGAGGTACCGCAATCGCCAGAGACCGGTCTAACGCTCGGATATGCTAACGAACAGCAAACAAGACTATTCTGCTAGGATAATAGCCGTAAATCTCTCAATCCCTCTCTCACATCATCCTATTGCAACTGCACGGGGCACCATCAGAGGCCTTTGTTGTAGAAGACCACCGTCGGAGGGTCCTTCATAGCGTTGATCTTCGCTTGGAGCGCCACCTCGAGATGTTCCACGGCCATGGAGCTGCAAAGCGGCGCGCGTAGTGGCGCAAACGAAGAGCTACCGTGCTCCTACATAACGTCGCGCAGCTCTGTTTTGATACTGATGCGAATATCGGCTGCATCTCAGACTATGCGCTACCTGCATCATATAGAATCGTGGCGACTGTCGCGTCGTGTGATGCGCCCTGCGTGTATGGCGAAACTTCGAATGCACAAGACCCAAATCAAACCTCTTCTGCGGAAAGAGGGCGCAGCAGAGGGGGGTGGCGAAGACCAGCATCAGGCCCACCAGGCAGACTTGGATGGGCGCGCTCAGAAAACGATAACCCTGCAGAGGGTCAGGGCGCAATGTGGAAGCCTATTCAGAAGCATGAAGCTTCCCGAGTGGTCGTTCTCACCTGGTACCAGGGCCTGGACTCCAACCAGTTCATGAAGAAGGGCGGCAGCACTGAAAATGATCTCTGGGTGCGCTTCAGATGTGTCACGTACTACACAGGCAAAGCGCAAGCGCACTCACCCATGCCGGGCGTGGCCATGCCCACCCGGCTGAGCACCACCATGCCTATTCCCCACTTGGCGGCCACCTTCGAATCGCCCAGCTTCCGCCCGCTGGCGTCCATCACCGGCACCCCATGGTTCAACTCTCTGAAGTGGGGCACGCCACAAATTTGGATACGGTATGACACTACGCATGGATACGGTTAGATACTGCGCACCTCATGCGCATCAGTGGAATGTTGACGCAGTTGGCGGCGGCCACGGCGGCCCAGGGCACGAATCGGCCCAGCAGAGGGTTCGTCGTGTTCTGAAATCGAATCGGCAGCTTGTCATCCGCTAGCAGTGGGACAGTGGAGGTCGCAGTACCCACCTTGACTAGTGAGTTGAGTCCCAGGGCGGTGACTAAAGCTCCGCTTGTCGCGCTGACGTAGGATATCGCTAACTGCCTGAAATCCAGACTTGGCAAATAGGTATGAACACTCAAGAACAGAGCTTCCGCGGATATACTTCTGCGTAATGGGGTGTTCGCCGCTCCGGTTGCTGTAGTTGACGACGGCGTTGAACGACTGGTTCAGCCACTGCCAGAAGACCACCGTCGGCGTCGTCCTGAAGGCGACAAGAGTACGGTATGTGCATGACGGCCGTTTTCGGCAGCGTTGCCCTTCGCTGAATGACCAAACTACCTACAGTGCTCGTCGTACAGAAGAGTGAGACACGCCCAAGTGTTGATGGGGAGCCCTGATGCCCAAACGTCCAGGTGCGAACATCGGCTGTTCCTGCGCACTTGCGCCCATTACAGTACGAGCGCAAATGTGTCAATTGCGTCTCTACTAAACATCCACCATAACCAATCGTCCAGTCAGAGCTTCCATCCCTCTCTGTGCACCTGTAGAAGGTCATCATGCAGCCGGTCAGTGTCATGTTGGCGGGCACCTGGCAGGACATCCTCCCCAGGAACATCACCTTCTCCCCAGTGTCGGGGTGGAAGGCCGAGTCGTAGGTGTGCTTCGCCTGCCACAGCTCGTCCACCGTCAACTTCGGATTGACTTTGTCGTGACTGAAGAGAGCGCACAAGAGAGAGGATGATGGACAGTGGAGGAGCCCCTGCATTCAATGAGCGCTCCCAGGAGCTAAGCTAGTGATCAACTATTAACAGTAGTTGTTTCTAAGCAGCAGAAGATGATGGTCGTGCAGGAGCTCCTGCATATACGCCTGCTTCAAGTTGCTGCGCTAGTGAGCAACCTGCTACAGTTCTGGAAACACAGAGGTTGATGGGCGTACCAGAACCCCTGCATCCACGAGCGCTTCCAGTTGCTGCACAACTTGCTACGGTACAGATTTTCTCTTCCACGACACAAGCTTCAAACCGCTTCCAGTTCCAACCGATAGTCGTCGACTATGCTCTTGGCCTCCTCCAGTTGCGCATGGCTGGCCAGCAGGTTCAGAGGACTGGTGACTGTGAAGAAGTGCTGCGCCCGGCCCCAGTAGGTGCTCTGGTCCCAGCGCGGCTTCTCGATGTCCGGTCGCGTCGCCAGCTGTGACACCAGCGCCGATCCTTCGTCGGCAGCGGCCATGACTGCGCCCTGATTAGTACAGTAGGCACTAATTATCGATTGGGAAAGTTACGGTATCGTTTGTCCTGCGAGAGAGATTCAACGGTCAGGTTGGGTGTCCGAATGGGCGGAAATAGACAGGCACACTCAAAATTTGACGTTTTCTTCGGTTTCAACCAGAACATCGCACTCAACACGGCACACTCAAGTATGAGCCAGTACAGTCCGCCCGATAAGCCAGCACGTACAAGAACACTGCAACTCACAATAATGGCATGGCAGGGAAACTTCGTTGTACCTGCTCTACGGTAAGAATCGGTAACAGGCGACGCCATCGATGCGAGAGAAACAAGACGTACATGGTAGGTAAGCGGTCGCACTCGAACGCTAGGACAGCAGCACCAAGAATGGCTCGATTTGCCCGCAAAACGACAATCGGCGGCGTACAAGCAACAACAGAAGTTCGGTAGTAGTGGCCGACTCAGAACTGGCCCTTGCGGCCGCTCATGGGCTTCCTGTTGTAGCAGGCCTCGTACTCGCGCTCGTAGTCGGTCTCGTGCAGGTGCGACTCGTCGATCATCGTCCTCTGAAAGCGCGATGAAGAAGGTTACTGCTGCGGCTTTCATGATTGCGATCTCACGTGAATAGGGTAGGTACCTTGCTTCCCGGATGCGTGCGCTCGATGTGAGCCTTGATCTGCTCGTGCCTGGGGTAGCGCTTGTCGCACAGTGGGCAAGCGTACGGCCGGAGGTCCATGTGACTGCAACGATTATATTGCAGGTGACGAATAGCGCAGAGAACTGCGATTACCCACTTGTAGACGTGTATGCGGAGCTTGTTGATGTGGACCAGGCCCTGGCACTTGTAGCACCTCATGCGGCCGTACTTCGCCTCGGTGATGGGCTTGTCCTGCTCGCCGAAGCAGCGGACGAACAAATCCTGTAAAGGATATGGTTTATTACCATCTTGTCACAGATAGCAGTGTGCGGGTTACTGTACCGACTGGCACAGAAGAAGTATACAGGTACCTGGAAGGCCTGCTGATGGGTCTCCCTGTCGTCGACGACTTCGGCGTCGGTGTCCTCGTGGACGCGGTTCACGTGGTACTTGCAGCTCTGCAGTGTGATGCTACCGAAGTTGCAGTGGCTGCATCTGGAGAATGAAGCTTCCAATCTGCCAGGCGTTTCGTGATCAACGTCCTCAAAGCACTATCCAATCCATACTTGTAGACTTTCTTCTTCAGGTGCTGCAGATGGACGTGTATGGACTTGGAGGTCTTGAACTCAGTGTTGCACAGCCGGCACTTGTTGACCTGCCGAGGGTGCCTTCCCGGCCCGGCGCCCGTGGAAGCTCTGGCCGCCGGCCTCCTCGACGGCTGCTGCTGCTGCGGCGTCTGCTGCTGTTGCTGTTGCAGAGGTCCGTTGGCGGCGCTGGACGCAGACGACGAGTGCGCAGGAGGGGGACCGCCCGCCGAGAGCGTCTGGTGCGCCGCTGCGCTGTGGCTTGAACCAGCCTGTTGCTGTTGCTGTTGTTGCTGCTGCGCCGGGGTCAGCAAGCCACCCGGGGAGTAGTAGTTTGAGGCGGGATCCAACAGTATACTGGTGACGTGCTCGGCCGTATTCATGGCGCCGAAGCTGCTGAAGAAGTGGCCTGAATGGCAACACGAATCGTATTAGCCTTCAGAATGGATCCGCAAAACTCTCAGGCCCTAAATCCCTACCAGCGGCCGCAGCAGCTGCGCTGGAAGCCACCTGGGCTCTGCCATCCAGTCCATGACCGTAGATAGCTGCGTTGGCGCCCACGAATTGAGGCGCCGTCCCATACATGTGGGGCTGGTGGTGCTGGGCAGAGGGGGCGGCCTGCGGGTAGTAGATCTGTTGCTGCTGTTGTTGCTGTGGTTGCTGCTGCTGTTGACCGCCAGTAGCGCCGCCAGCCACAGAAGGCCCGGCGCCGAAGGGAAAGTCGTATCGAGTCGGAGTCCCCACAAGTCCCTGGTGGATGAGCTGCTGCTGTGGTTGCTGCTGCTGCTGCTGAGGCGCAGACTGCTGTGGCTGCTGCTGTGGATGGAGCTGGTGGGGCTGCAGCAACTGGTAGCCTCCACCTCCAGTGGCTGACACAGCCACCACCGTTTGGCCTGCTCGACCGCCGTAGGCGAGAGCGCCTCCTCCGATCGTCAAGCCATTCTGCGCCGACTGGAAGAAACGACGGCCATCCAAATGGTTCGCAACGTTCAAATCGCAAGTACACTACCGATGTTCCAGAGGTGCCGGGCTGCTGGTCGCGGTCGAGCACGGGCAGGCCGGCGTTGTCGGCGCTGCTGCTGAACAGCGGCACGTTGACCTCCTGCGCCTTGCGCTTGGCCTTGTGGGCGGCCGCCTTCTCCTTGTCGCGCACGGGAATGGCGCAGTCCAGCGACTCGTTCACCTCCTTCTCCGTCGACGTCACCGCGTGCCACACGATCTGCAGTGGAAGCAAGGACACAGTAGGCGGTTCACAAGCGGCCGATTCTCAAAGCGATTTTGGCACCGAGATGAGGTCGCGAGCGCCGGCGTGCCTGGTCCGGACGTGGTCCTTCACGGCCTTCTCCGTGGGGAATCTGGCGTGCTTGCCGCAGACGGTGCACTCGAAGGGGTAGTAGCCGAGGTGGTCCATGGTCGCGTGCAGCTCCAGCTCCTCTGGGTCGCTGAACAGCTGCTCGCACTCGGCGCAGGCCAGCACGTGCGACATCTTTTTGGCTTCCTTCGGTGGATTCGACTGGCCTTCTTTCCCTTCGGTTGGCTCGTTGACGACAGAAGGCCGCCTTCGGCGCTGCCGATTCTCGCTCGGTTCTACCGCAAAGCACCCGCGGCGCTCCTCACCGTTTTGAACAGTAACTCTTTGTTGATCGGCCGTTTATCACGCGTACTCTCTCACGCATAACCTCACCGCGACCGACAAAATCGATCAGTTGATGCCTTGCGGGGAGAACGGACCGTCCGAGTAACCCATTCGAGAAATGGTTTAACCCGTCTATACCATAAACGCAGAGGATTTTGAGGCGGAAGAGGCTATACGAACAAATGCTGCGCGTGTGGTCTACGAAGCGAGCAGCGAAAAACTTCTTCGCAAGGCGCCCAAAACTCGTTTGTACACAATGGGTGTGCCGATTCGCGCAGGCGTTTTTGAGTTACGCTGTACCTGTAACCCAGCCTGGTACTGTCGTAGGCCCGGAACGTCGTTCTCCACACTAACCTCCGCAATTACCGTACGACGCACCGCCGTCGCTCGCCAATCGGCGCTTTCAATCACTCTATCAAAAGTCGGCAGTGACCAAAATAGCCGTGTTTGCTTCGCGAAACGCAATCGACAGTCTCAATACTCGCTGTCACAAACAACAATTCATGTACTGAGAAGCTTCGGCTTTCACTCCGATAGTTTCGACTGCTTTCTCAACGGCTCCAACTGGCCCTCCAACTCGACGCAGGCGCTTTCGATCTTGTAGTTCTTGGCGATGAGTTGTACCCAGCTGAAACGGTCAAAGAAGTCCCAGCGATGGCTCACATGACAATAGTCAGCCACTTAACGCACCACTACTACAACTAGGTACACTAGAATCAGACTGACTACGCTACACAAGTTAGCATTTCGTTGGTACCTAACGAAACAATAAGGAATGCATCCAAGAAACTCAAACGGAAGTTCCCATCTTCCCAACCCGACCTCTGCTCAAGCGCCTTGAGCTTGTCGCCGGCCTCGACCTGGCTGCGCTTCCTGTCCAGGTTGACGCTTTGGACTGCTTGTCGGAGTGAATTGGCCTCCCGCTGGGCGCCCTCCACCACCCGCTGCAGTGTCTCGTTGTAGCTCTTCCACTGCTCCGAGCCGTACTCCTCCATCAGCTCCAGATTCACGATGCTGAAGGTAACCAACGCGTACGCAATTTCCACAATGATGGATGATCCATCGGGTACAGAGTGCCGCTACTTTCAGTTTGTTTGGCACATAGTTTGTACGTGCTCCAACCAAATTCAACAAAATTACACTCACCGAGGAGGTTATTGTCATTCAGTTCAGTGTGCCAAACATGGACCAGGACACCTAATCATCTACACCTTCTCCCACATTTCTCAGCTCATATGCGTCGACTGGTGGTTCAATTGACTATCATTTACGTACCGGCACATCTGGTGTTCCAGTTGGGCGTTCGAGTTGGACACGGCCTCCTGCCAGGCGCTGGGGTCGGTCTTGCGGCCGGCGGCGGGCGCCGGCAGCTCGTACCTGCGCATGTTCAGCATGTCCATCGGCTGGCCGCGCTCCATCCGATCGAACTCCGCTTGCAGCAGCGGCGTCTGCCAATATCGGGGCACTTTTGAGTTTTGATTCCTCGAAGCATTGAGAAGTAATGCATCTACTCACCATGTAGCTGTCGTTATCTACCATAGGCAAGTGGGCGAGGTAGTTCTTGGTGGGCCGGTAGCGCTTGCACTCCTCCTCGATCAAGGCGACCGCCTGAGAGAGACACACAATTAGTCAGCCAATACGCTTCTACTTTCGCCGTAGCTTCCAACCGCTTGTCTGGCATTGTCGTCGTAGTCAGTGTCGATGTAAGGCAAGGCGTCCACTAGAACAGGCTGCTCAGGCTGGCTGGACGACGACGGCAACGCCTTGTGGGCTTCCATTGTCGACTCGTCGATACAAATGCAACTCGACGCCGAAATCGAACTCCCAAACTCAGCGTTCGGAAGACGTTAGAACTAGAAACTAGCGACTCGCAAATACTAAACCACGCACTGCTCCTCCTACGCGCAAACCCACAAAGCCAAACAGGCCACTGCGCACTGTACACATCCATGCAAAGGTACAAGAGAACAGAGAAGTACGTATTTATGTACATACATATGTCACGGGGAGAACCCGAGTTCAGGGAGAACCTGAGTACTCGGGTTCTCCCTGGTTAGTTAGTGAGAACCCGAGTACTCGGGTTCTCACTGATGCAGTTGGTGAGAACCCGAGTAGAGAGGCGGCGGGCGGCAGGGCGCGCTCGACCGAGGGCGCCCGCGCAGTACAATGAAACCTACCAAGTTACATAGTGGACAAATAATCGCCGCTTTCAATCTGCTATAGCAGCTTCTAATTTGGGGAAAGAATTTGTAACGTAATTTGAGGAAGTCCGGTTGACATTAGGATTATGTGTCTTTGACAGCTGTATATTCCTTTAAAGTCAGGCTATGCCTAGGCTCGCCCTGCGCCCACAGTGCACAAGAGTCAGTCGGCGTCACAGTCTGGCGGACCGAAGCTTAGGCTTAACGCGACCGGTGACCGACTTCAGGGCGCGCGGAGCGCGCCCTGAAGTTGGTGGTCGCGCTAAGCCTCAGTTTTCGACCCGCCAGGCGCGACGCCGGCCGAGTTTTAGTGCAAACGTTAAGTGGTATGAACACTCCTCCATCTAATTCACCTCCTGCTCAGGCCGGCTGTGCCTCGCCGACCAGAGATTGCGCGGTTTGGAGGGGCCGCCCCTTACAGTTTCATCAGCCTCACACGCGCGCCCTCAGTCATACGCAGCTTGTCGGCCACTCTACTCGGGTTCTCACTAACTCCATCAGTGAGAACCCGAGTACTCGGGTTCTCACTAAATAACCAGGGAGAACCCGAGTACTCGGGTTCTCCCTGAACTCGGGTAGTCACTTTAACACATACACAAAGCGAGCACTGCACTTACAATTTCATCTTTGGCCTCAGTTAGAAGCAGACCTCAACAACACTGATCACTGTCACACAACGATAATTGAATGGTCTAGCGAGCTGCGCAGGGGCGAAGGTCGATCCACGACACATGTCGAGTGCCTGGGTTCGCTGCCGCTGCCGATGGTCCACTTGATCGCCGGTCGACCGTGCTTCCTGGCGCCGGCGAGCACAACCTGAAAGCGCCCCATAGTGCAAAGAAGATATGGGAGTTGTTATGCAGCAAAGACCTTTGGCGGCTCATCGTCCGTGGTGCTCCTTCTTCGGAACTCCAGATTGGCGCTGCTGGCCGCCTTGCGTGGTCGGCGGTAGAAGGACTTGTTGCCCTCCGAGCCAATCTCCGGAGGAGCTGAGCGCTTGTCGACGCGGCGGCCGCACGCCGGCGTCGTCGTCAGCAACGGCAACTCGGTCGCCGTCGTTTTCTTCGTCTCCAGTTTGGAGACGTCGACAAGGATCAAGGAGTAGCGCTTGCCGCCGTGATAGGTCGCCTGGGCCTGCGCCACAAACAGCAGGTGACGACTGAACAGCTGCCGAACGGTCAGGCGGAACTGCTCCGACATGCTGCAAGCGGAAGCACAGTGCACTTGTTGGTATGCATTACCGTAGGCGTGTACATACGGTAGGTACACTACGTACACATACATATGTACACACTACTGTATACGTTTCAGTTAGTGTAACAACCGTAGCCACTGTAGTCAGCGAAGAAGTTCATACATCACCTGCAGTAGATGGCGAAGTTGATGGGATAGGTGGTGCTGATGAGCACGTTTCTGCAAGCAGCCAGAAGTGATCCCACATTCCTGCAGCGACCAAAAACATCTCAAATCCAGTTTCCGACCTGATGATGATCCAGGAATTCAAGTAGTAGTAGGCTCCCTTGGGCAGGAGATTCTCGTATTGGAGATTCAGGATGTGCAGCGTGAAGATGATGGCGGCCGGCAGCTCGATGGCCAGGAAGAGGGAGATGACCACGGCCAGCATCTTGTTCGTCGCGTACATGGACCGGCCGCCGGTGGTGTTCGAACAGCGCCGGCCGCCGCAGTCGCTCTGAACTCGAGTTTCGAAGCTTCGCCGACAACTTTGAAACGACGAAGCTTTGGCTGTTCGAAACTTTGGAGTTTGGGACAAGACAAGACACTTTCGTCACTGTGTTCGGCGTGGCGCCATCCATTTCCATTCACCTGAGGGCTGGTGCCGGGGTGCATCATCCAGCTCTTCTTGCGTATCTCCGCGTGTCGTATGGTGCGGATGAGCTTGAGGGTGAAGACGACGAGCAGTAGGCAGGGGATCAGCTGGAAGCCCACGATGCGAAACCAGATGTAGGCGCGGTTGTACACGGCCTGCCCAACTGTCTGCTCCACCCATTTGGCGTACTCGCCGACGCACTCTCGACCGGGCACGCCCTGGACGGAAGCGAGATATGTACATAGCTACATAGCTGTCAGGTTTGCGACCAACGTCGCGTCTTCTCACCTGCTCTCTATAACCGGCCAGCGCCGCTTCCCCATCGGGCACCAATCGAAAGCTCTTGGCGAACATCTCGGGCACCAGGCAGAGGAAGACGACGAAGCAGATGGCCAGGATGTATGTGCGCGTCTTGGAGGGCGTGCAGTAGCGGTGGATGGTGTCTGGGACACAGACGTAGACGTAGCGTTGAACGGCGAGGAAGACTGTCAGCCAGACGGCCGTCGTGTGGAAGAGCGTGGGCAGGATCTCGCTGAACCAGCCGTAGGTCCGGCACCAGAAGACGGGCAGCCGGTCCAGCTGGTAGCCGTTCAGCGTGTAGTAGTAGATGAAGAAGGGCATGGAGCACAGACCTGAACTCGAGTCGGTGGAGACACAGCACTCTGAGATACCGTATGCCTACCAGCAGTTGCTAACCAGTGAAGAGCTCTGTGACGGCCATGGCCAGCAGGACGAAGTTGGTGGGCGTCCGGAGGTGCTTCTGCGAGAGGACGATGACGATGAAGCTGTTGGTGACGATGGTGACGGCCACGATCAGCGGCATGGCGTAGCCGTAGAGCGGAAGCGCGAACTCGATCGGCAGCCGGTCGTTCAACCGAATCGGGAACACCGGAGATCGGTTCTCGCTGGCCATTGCCGGAAAGAAGTACCCAAAGGATGAAGCTGCTATGATCTCTTCGACAGAGACGTCATTTGCAAATGGCCGCCAGCGGAGGCGAACGACCGTCCGGAGAATGAGGAAGCCGCCTTCGTTTATTAGCACCGTTTGGCCGACAGAGGAGGAGGAGAGAGCAAGAAACAGATGCTCCTCAAGCCGCTACATATGGGAGACTCATCCAAGCGCTCCCCGCTGCTGCGACTTGCACTAATGGAATTCGAGCCCACTGCTATAACTAGGCGACTGCTCTCATTCGGTCAGTACCAATTCTCAGCGAAGGTTACGGTGACAGGATGCAAACCGCCGCATAGCAAAAAGGCGAGAGAGGCCGCCGCGATACAGCAGCCCTATTGTCGTCGGCTACCCACTCGGACGCAATTAGCTTCGTTCCGTTCGTTCTTCGAAGCGCCGACGCCTATGTACGTCAGACAATCGACTAACAATCGCACAGCTCCACGTCCACCGTACATCGCTTGAGCCAGAAGAGCCTTGATTTGAGCACGGGCATAGCACGTCACAGACATTACCAGAGGGTATCAATTAGAGCCCTGATCGCCCTTCAACGCTTCATGCAACTGGAAGGCGAGAGCGCGGTCTTCGGCGGTGTAGGGGGACTGGAGGGCGCTCTGAGTATTGTCCGGGTCGCTCTGGATCCTGACGCAGTCGCTGCAGACGACCAGGCCGATGGGCGCGCGGTAGAGCTCGAAGTCGGCTCTACTGTTGGGGCGCTTCACGTCGCCGCAGATGGCGCAGTGGGGCGGCACGCGCCGGCCGCCACTCTGGGCCTCCCGCAACTGGTACATCTGGCGCGTCTGCTCTCGCCTGAGGCGGTTACAGTAAGACTCGTCTATCGTCTTGTGAATGGACCATTCGAAACCACAACACGAACCGTTTATCCCAAACTCTGGGATCGTTCGCCTCGAGGCCGGGTCGGGGAACGAATTCCTTGCCAGTGACAGGCAGCTGGCGGCATTCCTCCATGCAGAGCAACTTGTGGTGGGACCAGTCCTCCTTCTGGCAAACCTATACACGGTCCACAAGACTGAATACGAGAACAACCAACCCACCAATCTGTCTATCAAAAGAGACCGACCTTGTTACAGTAGATGGCGGTCAGGCATTTGGAGCAGCGCTTCAGGTTCTCGCCCACGCGATGACAGTGGTTGCACTGCATTGGCAATATCGGTGTGCCATCGTACAGTTGCGCCATAATTGAGACTTCAGCTACATGCACTTTGTGTTACAACTGGTTAGTTGCATTGCAAGTAGCTATCACAAGTGGAATAGGAAGAGTTTCCATTGCCAATTGCCTGAACGAACCATAACAGCCAAATAATCCCTTCTCCTCCATAACGATTGCTTTGTAAGTGATGGTGGTGAATGAACAAAGAAGGCACAGTAGTCGCCGAGCACTCAACTTTTCGTATCACCTTATCACGTGATCACTTCTTCACGTCGTCCTCTCCCTCGCCATGTAGCTGCCGGAAGCACTGCTCCACAACGCTTTCCGTGGTGCCTGGGTTCTCCAGAGCGTTCGTGCTGTACGGGAGCCCCGTCACTGAAGATTTCACGCGTCGGTCGATTGCAAGTGTGCAGCTGTACAGTATGGGTCACTTCCACATGTGAATGCTTTTGCCGACTTCTACTCAGCGAAGAATGCTCATATTACGCTTCACCCCTTCGCGCACACATCATACACCTCGTAAAGCCCACAGACCTGCGGAGAGCGTCTCCATCGATTCCTCATAGTTTGTCTGTATCTTGACGCAGTCGCTGCAGACGACGAACCCTTGCGGAGACTTGTAGAGGGTCAGACCATCGATCTCCTGCGTGTCGCCGCATACGGCGCAGTGGACGACGTTTCGGCCGCCCTAGAGAGCCAGGATTCCAAAACACTAGTTCCTATTGCGGTCGACATCTCGCATACACTTATTGAAACACTTCCACGATTATCAGTGTCGCGAAACAGAGCACCTGCATCGCGACGACCTTCTCATGCATCAGCGTAGCCGCGTCCCGTCTAAACGCGAAACTATGCGGTTCTCATGCGCACAATATATATAATACCACTACACAGACCGTTGCTTCCAAGCCCTGGGATCGTTGGCTTCCAGCCCTTCTCTGGGGGCGAAGTCGGGCGGCGTCGGCGGCAGATCTGCCATCTCAGGAAGGCAGAACCGCTTGTGGAAACTCCAGTCCTCCTTCTGACAAATCTGCAACTGTCGCATTCGGGATAAGGGATCTGCTCAGATGCTAAGACCTTTTGAGATGAAGAACCTTGTTGCAGTAGACGGCCGTTCTGCACTTGGCGCACCGTTTCAACTCCTCCGCAATGCGGTGGCAGTGGCAGCACTGCATGGCAGCCTCGGACGCCATTCCTTGGGTAATCCCTTCATTCAAGGTCATATATCACATCACAAAACCATCTGCAGTGCGCCAGAACGATAATGACCCAGGATCGTGGATAGTAACAAGACATCAAAAGCTCTGTGGTACAAAATATGTATACCCTTTACTCAAAGTTGCAGAAAGAACTGACGACAAGAAAGACGGGCTAGCTCCACGGCATACTACGCACACACACACAGACAGTAACAACAGAATCTTATCCAAGACTGGATTCTTCATCTGAAGTAGCTGTACTGGTTCTGAGAGCTGGCCGGCACCGAGAAGAAGCCGCCGCCCTGACTCTGGCGGTTCATGGCTCTCGAGGGTGCGAAGCCCAGCAGCTTTTGCAGATTCTGAATTGAGTCCACGTGCAAGGTTCATCTTACGATCACCTATTGCTTCGCTACAGGATCAAAAGTGCACGGAATGGAGCGCAAATATCGCCTGCAGTTGTCTTTACGTTTTTACGCGTCTGGCGGCTCGAGCTTCGAGCTATCTAGCGACCAGCGAGCCAAATACTCTGCTGAACTGCAATGGCTTCCAGGCGCTGACAAAGGAAGGTTTATAGGCGATCTTTCGCCTCTCGCCGGCTAAAAAGCCAGCGAAACGTCGCGTTTAGACCTTTTGTAAGCGCTAGGAAATTATTCCAAGAGTATTAGGAATGCAACGCTTTGAGCCTTCAAAGATACAACAAGCCAAATATCGCAACAGTTCGGTGCCAGTCGGCTGACCTGTCTAATGGTCATGGTGCAGAGGATGTAGAGGAAGATGAAGCTGCAGTCGGTGACGTCGTCCCCCAAGAGGTTTCGATGGGACAGGCCCTGGATCCAGGAGATCGGCTCGAAAGGCAACTTCGCCACCACACGGCCCTCGAAGCTGCAACGGTACGGTACTACTGCGAGGGTCGGACATAAGGCCCAGATTCGGGCCGGTGGAGGGGGGGGGGGGGGCAAACCGCGTTCGGCTGGAGAGGGGGGTCGCAAAGTGCGAAACTTCCTTTCGCCTGGGGGTGGCCAGTTGGGGGGGGGGGGGTTGGCGAAATCGACCTTTCGTTTCTCGACCTTCGGTTGACCGCTCGGCCCCACCCCCCCCCCCCCCCCCCTCAGTTCTGTACTACTTCGCAAACGACCAGAGCTAGGGGAGCGGCAGTTCACTTCACATAGCAGTGCTGCTTCGCTTCCTCACATAGAGTTGAATGTGGAGAGTAGGGCGGTGAAGGCGAAGCCGATGGCGAACATGCTCTTCATCTTGAACATGGACAAGTCTCTGTTCGTCGTCTTCAGACGCTCCTCCTCGCGCTCTGCAACGACAACAACCGACGCTGGAGCTTCTCTGATGAAGCGCCATCATGGGCGGAAAAGCTACCGATTCTCCGCTTGCTCGTGCGGTCGATCTCGCTCACTTGGTCCTTCTTCTTCTCCACTGAAATTGGAGTGTCGAGGGCAATTGACACACTCAAACCCAGAAATGGACAGAAAGTAGGCCAACGTCTTTTCGTCTTGCGCTCAATCTCGTTCTTGAGGCGCGTGTACTTGTCGCTGCGATAGACGAGGAGGTAGGTCAACCCTACAATCAGGTATGTAGTGCTCTTTGTCGCCAGTACCACAACTCAGCAACTGGCAATTGGATAGGACTGTCAATGGAACAACCTTCTCCAAAGAGAGCTGTACAGGTGGCGATGAAAATGATCAGCAGGCTGTCAGAAAACATTCTGGAATCTTTTGGTAGGGTTCCAAGACTAGACCCAGAGAAGTCTCAGAGATGCCGTTCTTGCTAGCAGGTGTCGGACATCCGCATATCAGCACTGTAGACAATCAAACATTGCAAGTATCTGTGCGCCATAGAACTTGCACTGGCTTGGATACGGTACGATCAGGATTTGTGCGGACGGTATATATGGAGACGTATAACCGCATACCGTATTAGCGGTATGAATGAATCTGTGCTGATATATTCGTACCTCGTTGGAGAGGGGGAGTGGAGTGGGGGGGGGGGTGTGTGGTCATGGTATGGACGGTGTCATCAGAGGCTCGAAATGAAATGCAGAGTTCCACTTCAAAGTGAGATGGTTCTGCCCTGCCTTCGTGGCGCCCATCTCCCGAGCATTCAAGGGTAGACGCACACATGAGATTCATCCCATTCGCAGGATTCAAGCTGCTGCTGGTCAGTTATAGGTACGTATGTAGCTGAAGAAGGTATGCAAGTATAGTGCTAGCTCAATAGAAAGAAACAAGTTTAACTTGAAGCAAAAGAAGCGAAGACAAAGAAAGAGGCGATGGCGCTCGTTCGCTGGTTCATCGTCTGGGCCATCCTGTGCCGTGGGATAAGCTCGAAGGCTTACGACGACGACGACGACGGCACAGGAGACGACGAAGAAGAGCCGATGGACTGGCCGACTTGGGAGCTAACGCCAGAGGCGGTACCTGCAGCTGGAATGAAGGAAGAAATCGGCGAGACGGCAGCGCCGACGACTTGGGAACTTCCGGGATCGTCATCCTCCGTCGACGTTTCAGAGTGCCATAGCCAGGCGCTCGCGGGAGAGGATGACGTCGAATACGACGAAGATGAAGACCGTTGGACGACAGGGTGGTTAGACGAAGAAGGAACAAGCACTATTATCCCGTCGTCAACGCCGATCGACGAGCCGATCCCGCAGCAGATTATGGATGCGCTACTGAAAGAAGCATCCAAGGAACAAGTGGACGAGTCGTCGTCAACGTCAACCTGGGACCAAACGTCCGCCGAAGACGACGAAGCTCTTCAGGCGATGAGCTTTTCGAGTCGAGAAGAAGACGGCATAAAGATGGAACAAGAAGGCGAGTCGATCGGCGAGAAGGAAGAAGACGGGACGGAGGGAGACCGGGAGACGCCACCGTCCAACATTCACGACAGCGAAGGCTCTTCGCGGAAGAGGCGCTACTTCGCGACGTCCCTCCTACCCGTTGGGCGTCGTGTCGGGAAGCGATTCGAAGCCGCCGAATGCTGGAACACGATCAAGCAGTGCCTCAAGCAGTTCAACGCCTACGACGCTGTATGTACATACACATACGTACAATAGGCGCCGGCCATGGCCGCCATCATTCTCGAATCGCATGCACGATTTCAGATGTCGTTTCTCGTCGAAGAGAACAGAGCCGATCTGCAAAACGCCGTCGTTGACGGCGACATCGAGTGGGTGTGCGAGCGTCTGGTGCTTGTGGCCGACTGCTTTGCCGAAAGGGTCGGCGCCTTGCCGCATTCCAAATTAAATTAGCAAGATATACATACACTTCCCTACTGATTGCAGATCAATGACGGAATCGACCAGTTCGACCTTGCGAAAATGACAGCGTCTCAGGCGCTGGCCACTTGTCGTGAGGCCAACAGCGCCTTCCAACATGAGACGAACGCGTGGCGATGGATCGGCCGTCTCCGCTCCGCCAATCGAATGTGCCGACTTCACGGCGACAGCTTTAGCCAAGGAAGCTGGGAAGAGAGTCATGCCTGTCTCCAGTGAGTGCCCGCCGGATTTGGACGCTGTAGAAAACTACAAACACTAATGAGCCATCTTGATTTACCTCATGCAGGCGCAAGATCGAAGAGTGTTTGGCAGATGGCGACGGCGTCGACAACCGCTGTTTCGAGCCGTGTGGTGACAACAAACTTGGAAAAGAAGAGGACGACGAAGTGGATCGGCAAGGCTGGGAGAAGTACGTACCTAAGTGGATCCTCAAGATACTGCGATCAATGTGAGAGTGTCGTGCGCGGATCATTCAGATGTTGGGCAGCGGTTGTCTTTTAGTTTCGAAACCATATTCCTTGTGCGGATGTGTCACTACTCCCTATCGCTGTTTCAACACGACATGCTCATGTACGTAGCCATGCGAATGTGAGTTGCAGTTGCTATTGACATTCTATTGCGCGTTCTACGCTCTAGAGTCTAGACAACTTGAACTTGGCTAAAATATGCTTGTGGTGGCGAAACGTTGGCACACTCTGTACATTTTGAACCATGAAAGTTATCGTACCTAGGGCTTTCACCGTACTGTTTCATGACCAATCAGATCAAAGTTGAGTGACAGGTCATGAGCGATCTATTTGAACTTTGAAGTCCGTCAAGATTGCGCTCCCGTCAATTGTGAAGAACTGCTAGGTGCATGTGATCTGATGTACAGTTCGAGTTCGATGAAAGAAAGAGGTGTCGGCGTTGTTTGATTCTGTCTCGCGTTAGGCTAGTTAATTCTGTCTGACACCCTGCTCACCAACGGTATGACTTCGAACGACGCCCAACACGGTGTCGCTGCTGCCGAACCACCGAAGGAATTTCAGGTTGGCGGTGGCGATGCGTATTTGTAGTCCAGTCCAGGTTCCAAACTGTCATGACTGGAATTCTAGACGGGGACTGGAACGAGATTCGCGACGGCGCAAGACGGCCACAGCAGTAACGACGTCGAGATGGCCGAAACGGCCATCATCGGCGCAGATTCTTCGTCCGCGAACCTAGAAAGCAGCGCCGCCGTCGCGCAACCCGAAGACGAGGACGATCTAGCGGTGCTGCTGGCGAAGGCCCGCCTACTCTGCAGGAAGACGCTGGAGGTTCCGTCTGTTTGCATCGCGTCAACACGAGTGATGCGAAGTGACGCGACACCCATCGTTCAGATTGTGACCGACGTGGGCTACCGGGATCAGCTGCTGGAGCGCTACTGCGAGCTCTTCATCTACAGCTTCTTGTTCGGAGGCCCCGAGTTGATCGACGACGACGACGACGTCGACCAGCAGGCCTACGCGCAGTTGTCGTCGGCCTTCCACGCCGAGTGGCCGCCGCCCGCGCGCCAGCTGCTGGTGGAACTGATCAACGGGCTGATGGCCGACCTTCTCTTCTACGCCAACAACTGGATCGACTTCTGAGTCGCCGCTTCGCTTTCTTGAGTCTTCTACGCCTGCTACGTGCATGTGCCTTCGTCTCGGGATTTGGTAGACTTCGCTGCTCCGTTTCTTCGGTACCGTTTCTTCGTGTTGGTGATGGTGGACTGCTTGGTTGATAGCAGCTGGCGCGTGTCGACTCAGCGTCCCGGTGGATTGTGAAGGCTAGGTTGCTTGGTACGTGGTTAGGCTCACTTTCATTGATTTATCTCTATCTCGGTCGCTGCCGAGTTTCTACGATGCCAGTTAGAGTCGCCGTTTTTCGCTGCTGCTTGGGTGCGGTCGAGTTTGTGAATGGGTGCGGCACGTAGCGAGTGTCCTTAGAAACTTTCGCTATCACCTTCCTTCGTTACTGCATTTCGCTTCGACTACTTGGCCTCTCATCAAACTGCGTTGAGTGTCGTCGGTCATTCATCCGCTTTTGAATCCTACAGTAAATTGGTGCGAGGCAACCTTTCTAGCCGGAAAGGTCGTCAAGTCAGACAAATGCCTGTAGACGTTCAGGCAGTGTTCATCTCTCAACAGCTTCAGTAACCGGTGAAGTGACCTATGCACCAACCCTTGTCGAAGACACTCGCACATCTTGTCTACATGTTCGCAACGCAAGTTCGCGCTTACAGAACAACGGTGTATTCTCAGCTATACCAACAGCTTCTCACGTCGACTAGCACGCTTCGTCGGCGACAAAGCGGTCACCAAGCCTACCGTAACCTCTGAAGAACAACCGAGCCCAACGCTACAACAGAACCAATATCACTCACAGCAACATCGCCGAGCAAACATAAAGTCAGCTACCCAGCACCGCATTCCAACCAAAGCGCAAGCAAACAGGGCAACTGGGAAAGAAACGGAGACAAAGAAAAGGAAAACAATATCTAGGCGGTGCTCTCTTGCTTCGCGGGCTCCTGAGGTGGCGGCTGCTGCGCCCCTTCGCCGTCGTCGTCTTCGGCCGCCTTTCGCTTCTCGCCGGCCGCCTCGACGTCGCCCTTCGCCTGCTGCTTCTCCTCCTCGTCCGACGAGGCTGGAACGCGAGGCGGCACCAACTGCCAATCGCTCTCTTGCTCTGCACATACCTATACGTGCAACCGGTGGGAGGGGGTGTGGGAGTTATATTTGGGGCGTTTTTGAGAAAAATATGCGATTTTTGGCACATTTTAGCCTATTTTTGCAAAATTTTCTCATCTTTTGGTACTTCGGTCGTTTGACCCCACTCCAGGGGCCTCAGACCCCCCCCCCCCCCCATGAGGGGTCCTAAACCCAACCTCCCCCCCTCCTGGCTGGTTGACGCTTACACGTATGCTCATGTGTACCTACACTGTATGATGCGCTAACCGAAATAGCTGAAGCATTGTGTAGTGCACCCACCCTTGCGCCTCCTTCTGGTGTTCTTGTGGCGGCGCGGGCCGCCCCCTCCGCCCTCCTTGGCCGAGGACGCCTCCTCTCCTCCCTCGTCTCGCTCCGTCCTCTTGGGTCGCGGCTTGCGACTTCTGCGCGTCGTGGCGGCGGCGGCTCGCGAGCCCTTCGTGCTCTCGTCAGCCCCGCTCGGCTTTTCCTCGGCCGCTTCCGCCGTGGCGCCGGCGCTCTCCTCCGTCTTCTTGGGCTTGGCCGACGGCGCCTTCTCCTCCTTCTCCTTGCCCTCGTCGCCGGAGACGGACTCTCGCTTGCGCGCTCCCGATCGACCCGAGCCCCCTCCTCCGCCTCCGCGACCTCGCAAGGCGCCCCTGCCGCGACCCGGCCGGCCCGAGCTTCCTCCTCCGCTGCCTCCGCGGCGGAACCCGTAGCGACCCCCGAAGTCCTCATTCTGAAACGGAATGAAGAAGTACATTGTACTATATTCCGTCTTGTGTCACAGCACAGAGACAGAAAGTCGGTGGCACGCACCATTCCGTAGCCGCCGTAGTAGTTGGTGTAGTAGCGCCGCGCGTCCCGCCCGCCGTAGTAGCCGTCGTCGTACATCCCTGCAAATCAGTGTTCTCTGCGCCTATATACAGTAAGCCAGCGGCCGAAGCGGGAAAGCGCTTGACAACAACCGTAGTAGTGGTGGGGCGGCCCGTAGTAGTGGTAGCGGTCGTAGCGCGACGGCTGGTAGAAGCGCGATCGGGTCGGATACCACCACAGGTCGGACTCGCGGAACTCTCTGGCGAAGGAGCTGCCCTTGACCGCCTGACCCTCAGGACCCGTCACCTGCGTCGCCTGCGCCCTGTCCTGTAGAAAAGATGTGTGCTTCCTCTGCTCAATAGTGTAACGCAGCGCGAGCGGCAACAGCTCCGGTGTAAGCAACGGATAATCATTCATTGCTAACGTGCTTCGCATAGTTTTCGCCTACTTCAATGTATGCTGCTGGCTGGCCCCTATCAGAATATCTACAATGGCCACCCATAAATTCAGCTAGGTACCTAAAAGACTTTGTAACAGTAATTAGTGAAGACTAAAGAAGAAGAAAATGGGCCACAGCGGCGGTGCTGCCACGCCGGATTCCCTTCCTCTAGCACCTGCTGGTCCCGAACGACGACGAAGCGGACGCTCTCCCCGTTCTCCAAGGACTTGCCCAGCTTCTTCATGTTCGGCTTGGCGATCGCCGACTGAAAAGCAGTCAAGCTTTTCCAAATGCGAAATTGAGCCGCCGTCTCCAACGTCGTCGAAACGCCGTCTACCCACCGCGTGCACGAAGACGTCGACGTTGGTGTCGTCGCGCGAGATGAAGCCGAAGCCGCGCTGGACGTTGAACCACTTCACCGAGCCGCGGCAGAACTTCTCGCTCTTCGCCCCATCTGCGGAACAAGCTGGGTGAATTTACCTTTCGATTTCTAATCTTCAAAAGGACAAGATCACCGCCAGACCTTCGGTTTCCTTGCTCTCCTTCTCCTTCTCCTCTTCTCCGCGAGCCTGCTCGGTTTCTTCGTCGCTCTTCTCAACCACGGTTTTCTCTGGGGCGGTCGCCATCTTTTGTTTTCCTACAGAGAAATCGGAGACCGTTGTAAAGCAAACCCTTTCACGTTACGAAGTGTTACAAATACGTCACCAAAATAACCGAACACTTCTTGACGATGATTTTGTTGCACGGCTGTCCCGTAGTCCGAAGCCTAGTTTTCGCGAATTTGAATAGTACCGTAATTCTGCAACCGCAGAACTTTTCAAATCATTCGTAACCGATGACATCCATTGCGACGGTGACTGGTCAATTATTGCGCAAATTCAAAACTATGACCTGCAATCCTATGACATTACTGTTGCTGAAGTGGTTTGAACGTTCGAAACCTTACAAGTACCTACATAGAATCCTCACTTCATATCCGAAATCTGTCTCGATTATTCTAGGAACCCCATTATTTGGATAATTGACGCGATACGTAGTTCGATGCTGTTGTTTCCTTGGCGTCACGATTTACGAGAAACTCTACTTCCACAACCAGACATGTCATTGTCTTTGAGAACAATTGTCTTAGACAATTTAACTCGGCTAAATTGTCCGACAAGACAAGACAATTTAGATTGTCCCGGGTTTTCGCAAGGACAAGACAAAGACAAGACAATCAGAGTGAGCAGTTAAGACAAATAGGTAAATTGTCCTTAAATTGTCCTTAGATTGTCTTTTGTAGCATGGATCAGAACATCCAGTGAGCCGCAATTTTGTGTTGCGGAGACTATTTATGGGACTCTGAGTGCAACAATCTATGAATTTGTCTAATGTAAACTTGTGTTGATTGTGAAATATTAACTCCGAGTAGGAGAACATGACATGAACTCAGCACAAACACAACCCTCTCTGGGACAATGTAGGGACAATGTAAGGACAATTTAAGGGCAAGACAAGACAAAGACAAGACAATTTAAGATATCGGATATAGGACAAAGACAAGGACAAGACAATTTAATATTTGGGACCAAAGACAAAGACAAAGACAAGACAATTGGCAAAATCCTGGGACAATGGCATGTCTGTCCACAACTGACCAACGATTCATCTGGAATCATCTACCAGGTCACAATTCGACGCTATAAGATCACATCACTGGGACAGTCAGTGAATCGACGGAGCGAAACATACGTACAGAAACTGAAACACCTACCATATCTTAGGAAAGTTGAACTGAACCACATGGTAAAGCTTACTCATCTCTCTGCGGCACAAAACTGGATGGTAATCTCCGTCTAAGGCACAATACGCATTTGGCCCTAAGAAGAGCACGACGAGCTACAACACCACGAGTCGCATGCACATCAGCGATTGTTTTCACCCTTGAGGCACAGACACTGGAAGGCGACCACCCGGACATTGGCTGCTTGAGATCTTAGACTTCCACGAAGTTCCGACAGTCGGCTGTCGGCCGTCGTTGCTACCTCTTCCTTCTCTTGCGCCGTCTGAGCTCCTCGTCGGCGGATGATCTGCCGTTCTCTGTATCTGGTGGACTGTCGGGTTCCTCGTGGCACAGCCTGGCCTCGGGGAACAGAAGGCAATGGATCGCTCGGAATCTGGTCGGGTCTTCTTCCACGGGGAAGCGATCGTCCTCCAATGTCACAGTGTTGGTCTGCTCCTTGTGGTAGCTGCCGTAGCTGAAGCTGACCTGAACGAGAATGCGTCGGGTCAGCAGGAGGCGGTTCGCAGACTGCCATGTAGCATTCGTGTAGTTCTCACTTGCTGGTGCAGGGTCTGCTTCTTCTGCAGCTTCAGGCTCTCCAGGTGAGAGTGAAACTTGGAGATCACCGTCAGTCGGACGCCCAGCAGATGCTCTGAAAACAAGGTCGCCGTGGTGGATCAATTCATCATCCATTATGCACCGAATTAGTGCAGCTGCCCTACAACCAGCACGACACTCACAATGTGCCCACCCACCTATTAGGTAGCCCATTGTCACGTCGTCGGGAAGTCGAATCTGATTGCCCAGTTGAACGAATCGACCGTCGGCCGCCAGCGGCTCCATCTTCTTTGTGAGCGACTTCGAGAGACAGAAGCCGGCCCCTCCCGTGGCGAACCAGAAGGAGATCCTCTCTCCAGGAACCGTCTGGAAGTGAACGGGCGGTCACTGCTTATTGTCAGCGTCTACTTCACTATGGCAAATGTGCTAATCGCGCTTTGAGTTGTTCTCGCCAATGTCTGTCCGTGTATGCGAACCAAAGTCCGCTACTGCCTGACCTGACCACAACTCTGTTTTCGTCTGCCTCGTGGGCTGGTAAGCCACGGCACATTGCGCTTGCGCTTGCTCCTCTGGCTTTCCGTCAGCGACATAGATAGGCTATGTTTGCCCTAGGGAAGCCGAGCCGGACTATCTTACTCCGCCTTCCTAACAACCGCGCGCTGTGCAGAATGAATCATGCATGGATGCCAGCCTGTTTTTTCGCCGCGCCTCAGCGCGGCGAGGTGTATATATACAGTTGACAATGTCTGTCTGTCTGTCTGTCTGTCTGTCTGTCTGTGTGTGTGTCCGTTCGTCGCACCGAAGTATAATATGTGACATATGTGGTCAAGTAGAGTCGAGGTCGCTGAGTACGGATCCGATGTCCGTTTCTGTTGCTAATTTCGCATTTTCGAGATATTTACAATTAAAATATGAAAATGTCGAAAATCGACTTTTTCGCCTGATGAGTTAGCGGCGAAATTTCTTCAGAAATAGAAAGAGCATAGACCGCGGATAATTTGTAACACAGAAGAATTTTTTTGCGAATGTGGAATTTGATAGAAATACGCAATTATATGTCGAAATTTCTTGAAATGACAAAAATTGAACGTCATTATTTGACGAATGTGAATGCAGAAATGGAAAGGTCGTATGTCAGTAAGAATTTGTGACATAGTTCTACAGTTTTCAAAAAATGTAATTTCGAGATATTTACGATATAAATACAAATATGTCGAAAATCGACTTTTCCGTCTGGTGAGCTGGAGGTGAAATTTCTTCAGAAATGGCAAGGACGTAGCCCGCGGATAATTTGCAACACAAAAAAATTTTTTTGCAATTGCGAAATTTGGCTAAAACACGAGATTATTTGTCAAAATTTCATAAATCGACAAAAATCGAACGTGATAAATTGACAAAAGTGAGTGCCGAAATGGAAAGGCCGTACGCCAACAAGAATTTGTGACACAGTTCTGCAAGTTTTCAAAAGTTGTAAGTTTGAGATATTCACGATTAAAGACCGAAAATATCGGAAATCGACTTTTTCGTCCAATGAGCTAGCGGCAAAATTTCTATAGAAATCGCAGGCGCATAGACAGCGGATTTGAAGAAATGAAAAGATAGTACGCCAAACGGAATTACATTGGTAGAGAAAGACTGCACAAAACAATTGGAAGTGAATGCCGAAATGGAAAGGCCAAACGCCAGCAAGAATTTGTAGCATAGTTTTGCAGTTGTCAAAAATTGTAATTTCGAGATATTTGAAATTAAATTTAAAGAATTGTCGAAAATCGACTTTTTTGTCTAGCGAGCTATCGACAACACTTCTTCAAACATGGCAAGGGTTATAGGCCATGGTTAGTAGCACAAAAGAAAATTTTGAACAATGCGGAATTTGATAAAAAAACCTGGTTATTTGTCAAAATTCCATAAATTGGCCAAATGGAACGCCATCACTTGACTAACGGCGCTTTCTGATCGCTTTCTGATCTAATATGTGGCACGGTAAAAGTCGTAGGCTACCCATAAGAATTTGCAGCAATGTGTACAGTTTTCAAAACGGTTGTACCTTTACATTGGCATTGGCATACATTTGCATGTACATTGGCTATTTGCGTGGTTGTACAAAAGACCAAACAAACATGTCGCTCACACAGACTAAACAGCGACCGATGCAAGTACAGTAGCCATTCGACACGAATCAACAGTAAAGGTCATGATACATAAGCTTTCTTGTCCATGCTCTACTCCTTGTTCTTCTTGTCATTCCTTGTCCTCTTACTCCACTCCACCACTAGTGAATCCTCTGAAAGACACACCATGCTGAAGTTCCAGAAATATCCTTTGAAACCACAGCACAACAGACAAGGAAGATACCTGCGCTCTTGACGTGTAGAGTTTTCAGACGATAGCAGCAATGACGGAGGCCCTGACTGTAGTAGTGGGCCAGCGCTCTACCGTCTGAGCCTAAATGTGTGTTATATGTGGACGTATGTTAATTGCACTGATCATGGAGTCAAAGAAGTAACCTGCGGTGCTGACATGTGGAATTTCCGGACTGCAGCAGCAATGACGGAGGCCCTGACTGTAGTTGTGGGCCAGCGCTCTGTCGTCCGATTCTGAACGAGGACAACGCTTGTAGTTAATTTTACTGCGAGTATCAAGCCGAACGAGGCGTTCGTGAGAACGTACGGGTTGGTGATGAACAGCCGAACGGGATCAACCGCCGCGTCGCAGACGTAGTGTTTGAAGTGATAATGTGGCTTCAATCGAATAGATGTGAGATTTGGCGGTAGAAGTCGAGATGTGTTTCAGTAGTGACGTCAAGGCGCGCAATGTCTGAAACGCTGCCCATGGGTTGTTGTTGCACATGAATTTGCAGAAAAGAATGGCACGTACCTATATTCGCACCTTAGGTGTGGAGATCTGGTGGTCTAAGCGCGCGGGGCGTAGTAGATAATGTAGTCTAATTGTCAGTGTTTCTAGAATCATACGTCAGTGTGTCGAACAAGAACAACAAAAAACAACGTATTGCTCGAACGAGCCACATGGACGCGGCATTCCCCTTGATCGTCAAATCTGTAACTGGTACAGTACCTCGTGTGCTCATGGCTCAGTGACAAGGTGGCGTCGACGCTTTCAATGGACGTCGTGTCGTCGGGCTCACTTGGCGGATGGGCCTGTGTGTTGCAAAGGAAGTTTGCCAAAACTGAGTGTTGCTGTCAATTAGGTACAAGTTGCGGTGTTGCTACAGCCGGTCGCGTACAGGGTGTGGCCTTTTACTGGCGCCTCGTCAAACGACCGCCCTCTGCCATCGTTGCTGCCGCCTATCCTGCTGTCTATGTAGATTGACATTGTCGTCTGACGCCTCAGCATATACTGACGTCTGCCGCCCAGGGTGACCAATAGAAACTCATTTTAGTTTCAGTTTCAGTTTCAGTTAAAATTATGGTGTTGGCTGAGTTTCAGTTTCAGTTTCAGTTATGGAATCCGCGCGAGTTTCGATTCAGTAACTGAAACTGAGTTTCAGTTATTGGAGGTTCAGAAAGTCACAACGAATTGCTCAAAATCATACCTGTGGAATAATATTTAGTGAACAAGGAAGCGATTTCTAAACCTGGGTTGGCATCCTTGCATATTTGGACCTAAACTGAACAAAAAGTCTACATACCTATGTAGAAAAATTCGGCGTGAATTTTGTGAAAATCTGCTGAAATTCGGTGAAATTTGGCATTCAAATAACTGAAACTAAACCGTGAGTTTCAGTTTCAGTTTCAGTTATGGAATCCGCGCGAGTTTCGATTCAGTTTCAGTTTCAGTTAACTGATTGTAACTGAAACTGAAACTGAAACTAGTTTAAGTTTCTATTGGTCACCCTGCTGCCGCCTATTCAAAGCGCACTACCATACCGACGATGTCCTCAAGCGAACTCAAACCTCAAACTCCCGTCCCTCGTCCGAGCTACCGTATCTGGGCACGGACTGACTCCGACGTCGCTGTCCAATCGGCGAGGCTTCTGCGGGGGACCAGAGTGTCTTCAGCGAGGAAATAGATCGCTTGGTGGGGCGCCTGTAGGCGGTGGCCGACTTGATGGAGCGCGATTTCTTGCGCTGCGCCGGCGAGGGGTAGTCGCCGTCTTGCGACTGGGCTCTTTGTAGCGGTGAGGAGGCCATTTTAACTAAATGATTGGTTTTCTAAATGGAAAGGGGAAGTTTTGGCCATCGCGAGCACTGAGCGGATTACTGTGACAGTCAGTAAGGACTGGAAGCGACAAAAGGTCGACATTTGACAGCTGAGCTGGCGCTTACTTGCTCGCAAGCTTCAGGTTTACAGATTGAATTGAAATCACAACCAGGTATGTACATAGTCTAGCCCGAAGCAAGAATCGGTGACTGAACGTTGACGTTTCGATGTGTACCTTCTTGAGACGCTTCTCGTCTCGAATTGCAGACCGAAAATATCTTCTAGAAAACGCCGCCTTTCACGATTTTCTCAGCAAGGGTGGGGAGTTGTTTTGAAAGATTTCTGCGCTCAGGCTCTTCTTTAGTCATCGCTCAAATTATGTCGGGCCAAAGCGTCGAGGCAATTTTCGAGCCGGCGGCGCCAAATTGCTTCTGTTGGTGACAGCACGTTAATTGGGCGACCACAACGGAAGCTGGGGTTCCTTGCTCGGCGGAATAGAAAGGACTCACACTTCACAATGCTGCTCTATAGGGATCTCGATAGAAATCACAAATGCATCAAATGGCAAGGGATGAGATTATCACTGTTGCATCATGTCCGATCCATCAATGGTCTCATTTAAATCAAAGGGCGAACCGTTGCCGCGACGTAAGTATCACTGACCATCCATTGTGTTGTAGCGCTACAGTACTTCATGGTGTCAATATCGTCTTTCTCACACTGAGTGTTAAACGAACGTGACCTGCAAACAGTGACAATAGATTTATCGGTATCTGGACGTGCGCCGTCAAGTGTCCATACTATGTAGGTTGTGGACATATGCCAATGGGGAGCGACCGCCTACGATTCCAAGAGATAACACTGTACTACTGCAGGGGAGCTGTAGATACGGCATTCCCTCTGGAAGGTTGCATGCCCACCTCAGGGTTCTTCACCATTGAGGGTTTGACCAGCCGCAGCACATTGACCCACTGAAGCCAGGCAAGTCGTCTCATGCGAGCGGGAACGATTAGAAATTGGCGGTTCCTCCGTTGAAATCGCAAACTGTTTGGGTGTGCGCTCAGAGTCTGTGAACACGGGAATTGGGGTGGGCGGCCCATTATCATAGGAAGACACGCTCTCTGGCGTCAATGAGTCCACACCAGAGCCCGACAATTGATTTCCTGCTGCAGCGTGAGCTGGCCAGGTGACTGGACGGGGCCACATCTGAAGTCCACTGCTGAAGTCAGGCTCAGGACTCATTGGTGGTCCACTGTCGCTGGATCGAAGGACGGATTGGTAGGGTAGAGAGGCGGGTGGGATGTCACTGGCTGGCAGCGGCGCGTTATGGACTTCAGATGACTTCGAGCGTGGTGTGACCATGCCCATATGTGGCGAGGTGAAGCTGGAAGGCTTTGCCAGGCTCTGCAGCAGCAACTGCTGAATCTGTGACGGCCACACGGGCTCGAAGAATTCAGTGCCCTTTCCAGGACGTGTGACGCCGTGGAATAGGTGCAGATGACTCGTGCGAGCGGACACGTTGACAACGCACGCTTTCGACCACCCAGTGGGATCGGAGGCCAAGCATGACTGAAAGATGCACCACCCAGAGTTGTGCACCAAGATTTTGCGTGCGCTTTCCAGGAAGCATACCACTCTCCAGCAAACTGGAAACATGTTTGATGCATGAATCACTCCGCACTTGCAACACACGCCTTTCCCAGTCAAGTACTCACTCACCTTACAGAAGGGGACGAATTTCAGCGTCTGTGGGAACTGGCGCACGAGAAATCTGGCTAGCTCCGCTTCGATTCCCTTCCCTTCGCCAAACAGGGCCGTCAGAGCCACGCGAGCGTGATCCTGCGCGTGGCGCGAGTACGCTCTGCCGGTCCCTCTGCAACGGCGTGTTCATCTTAGACAATTGCAGCAACAGTACAGACTTCAAACGTTCATACGAAGCAAATCGAGCGCCACAACCAGCCAATGGACAGGTCGTCGTTGGCTTTGCCATTCTGTTGAAATTCATCACTGAATGGCCACGTTTGCTCTCCACGTAATCCGGTGATATGGGCCCTTCTTCCAGGTCATGTTTTAGAATCTCATTGCATCAGCAGAAACAGCGACAGCCAGGGCCGACAATCTGCAGACGCAACTATGAAATGGCGCTTGAGCCACGAAAGCCGATAGGCTCAGGCGGCAAAACGAGAGGCCTTTTCGTTCGTGCGTTGAAAGAGGGGGGGGGGGGGGGGGAGGGGAGGGTGCGGTGGGTTAGCAGGCAGCGGGAAACGCTGCAAATTCTGGCTGGATTCGTTCGTGTGCACCACGGCAATACACCCATTGGACGGGCAGCGTTACAGCCAGCACCTGTCGCAAAGCCAACGTGTTGTATAAACAGGAAACTGCGTATGTACGTTCTCCTTGTGATCGACGACGCACCTTGACAGCTACCTACATATACATCTGTAGGCATATAGGTATTCCGCTATTCACTGCTTGGAATCAAGGAAGGTCTTGCTCCACAAGGTTCCTTTGTTGTGACCACAAGAAGTATTACAGTTCGCTTTAAGGCGTGCTCGTTCATTAATGACTATGTCGGGCGAACAACGTGTCGTGTTGTGAGTACGGTGCAAGTTGTAAGCGCCTGATTTCCTTTGGAACAATTCTTAAAAGCCAACCACAATCGAAATCCCTTTCACTGTACATGCATGGACCTGCACAAATTTGCGCCCTGCCGCTAATTATGTACATCGTACAGACAGACTCAAACGTCACTTACGAAATACCAATCAGTCCACAGGGAATATTTTCACGCAAATTCTTGGATGCTTCGCCACTTGTTCAATCTTTAGTTTTGGTCGCTTTGAGGACTTGAACTTCGCCCGTCGCGCGATTGGCCGTTTTCGGCTTTGGCATCGAAGTGCGACCTGTAAACAGTACACTGCGCGTGTTATGATATTGTGTCTGCCGCACTACAGTGAAGCGCATAGGTATACTTGTATCGGCGCCGGGTCGCCACAATAGTGTACCATAAAAGACTACTCTACTCAGTCAGACCTCTGCCATCTCAGTCTCGAGTAGCTCGACCATCGACTTCACGTCAGCTGATCGTCCCAGGAAGATCCGGCTGAGGGGAATGGGCTGAATGAATGAAATGTTTTTCGGTTCATGCGTTGTGTACAGACAAGGCGCATGTAGAGGAAAACTCACGTACCTTTTCGGGTGTGTCTTGAAGTTCCTCCTGTCCGATGAAATTCGCTGTGAAGCTCGGAAGCAGTTTTCCGACCACCGAGTTCTGCTCCACGAAGTCGTCGTCGTCGTCCAGCTCATCTTCAAGATGCCACATGGCAACTAATGGGGCCTTTCCTGAAGTTTCAGCTGCCACAGGGTTGCCGCAATGGTTACTATCGGTGGAGCCTCCGTGACGCGGTTTGCATAGTTCACATGAAGAGGCGATGGGCCGGCTAGCGTCTAGGGCTGCTACACTGGTGATTAACCTTGTGAAGCGGTGTTCCGGCGTGTCCACTAGACCGACTTCAGTAGCAGCGTCTTCAAGTGAATCGCTCTCAACTGGACCGCGTTCGACAGAAGCTGCCGCAGGTGGCTCGTCTTTTGCAACGGTGTCGGCAAGTGGAGCGCCTTCAGGTGAAGCGTTTTCAGCTGCATCACGTTCAGCTGGAGCACTTTCAGGTAGTGCGTCTCCCAGGGGAAGGTCTTCAGATGAAACGTCTTCATGAGAGCGGTCCTCAAGTGGAGCGGCTTCACCAGATGAGGCGTCAGCCGACGCTGCGTCCTCAGGCGGTGCATCATTGGTAGACCTTCCGCCTTCAGATGCGGTTTCTGACGATGAGTCGCCGTCTTCGGAAGAATAGTCGTTAAGAGATGGCCGACCTTCAAGGGGAATGCCGCGTCCATGTGGCTCGTTCGTGCGGCTTGAGAAGCTGGCACGGCCGTCTTCTTGCCCGGCGTAATCGTGGTCATGCGCTACGCTATCCAAGAACCCGCCAATCTTCTGCATCCAGCGGGCGGCAACGTCTGCGAAGGCAATCCACCGCCTTTCAGGCGTCTTTTGAGGCTCCCCTCTTTTGGCTTCTTCAGCAGTAGGCGGGATTGGACTTGGCGAAGACAGGCTTTTGTAGATTGGGGCCACAAGAGTTGCATTCTGTGGCGGCCGATACCTTGGCCGCCTAGCGAGATCGAACGCTGCCCGTTCACCAATAGTTGGGTGGAGTGGGATTGTGTTCTCGGCCAACTTCAGAGATCTGGATTCAATGGAACCACTGTTGTGCGGCCGTCTCGAGTCGCCGAACCTCCCCCAGCGTTTCTGTAGACTGGCGAAGTCTTTTTGTGTTGGGACGGATGCCCTGCACCGTACCGCGAGTCTTGGAAGAAGGAGAAGGGGAATTCGCTCTGTTGCGGAGTTGACAGGTTTGCCCCTGTTGTGCGTGCGATTCAGATGGCGCGCCGTCGTTGTCGTTGCCATTCCCGCATTGCGGTGGCCGATTGAATGCCTCTGATGTGGCTGTCGCTGACAAGACATAGCGCCGCCTGAGAGCAGTCTCGAAGTGACGACCATGTTTGTTGTCCGGCCCATTTGTGCCTGTGACTCGACGCTGCCCGCGACGACGTTCGACTCTGCGAGAGTCAATTTCGGTATTTCGGCAAACTTGGCGATTTCAGTGGTTGGCGTCGTCTCAGTGGTCGCAGAGATCCGTTGACCTGCAGTTGCCTTTCTTTCGCGTTCGGTCGCCGTCCGGTCGGCCGCAAATTGCTTGTAGAACTGGGCCGCCGCAGCTAGGGAGGAGGGGGCATTGTGCTTCCGCACAATTGACTGGGAAGTGGCTTTCGGGTACCCGATCCCGTTAACTGTGGTCTTTGAAGCAGACAAACTGGTCCTTGACGGAAGAAACGTGGTCCGCAGAACAGATCCTTGCGAAATTTTCTTGGACAAACCACGGAGCCTCACTTCCTCTGCGTTGTGCCACGGTTGGCGGCCGAGCGTTGTTGTCAGCGATGTGCGCCTCCCACTGAATACCACCCCTTTCTTCTTCACCTCTGCTGTTGGTTGGCGACTGCCCAGCGCACTCCGCAGATCGCGCGCCGTCGTAATCGCACTCTGCCGTTTGCCCGAAACTTTCCCCGAGCATGGTGCTTTGAGGTGGACGCTGCTGATCACCACTTTGACCGTTTCGGAAATGAGCGCTTGTCGACGCTCGTCCTCCGGTGTGTCCATGTCTAGCGGCGATGGCGACCTCTGTTTGTGCTGCTTTTGGTGCTGGGTGGGAGAATGCCCCTTGATGTGATTCTTCGTCACACTTTGCAGACGGTCACTTGTTCCAGATTCCAGTGACGTCACTTCAGAGCTTTTGCGAATAATCGCCACAGGTGCAGAATTGACACCCCGCCCTGCGTCTCCTTTTGACGCGACATCGTCTTCTGCGGTCGCTTCTGTGACAGGTGTAAATGGAGTGACCTTAGCGAGAGTTGCTTCATTGTCCTCAGGCGCTTCGTTGTTTGAAGAAGCGTCATTAAACCAAAGGCGAGCTTCGCTGGTTTTAGAGTTCATCGTGGTCTCGTTGGCACCAGTGGATTCAGCAGTCACTGCAGTTTCTGTGAGTCTAGTGAGTCCAGTGATTCCAGGGGTGCCAATGATATCAGTGGTCCCACTGACGCTGCCCATGTCTGCTTCACCTATGTCACGAGCCTCAGTATGCTCAGTAACTCTCGTGGTTTCAGATGCGATAATCGTGACGCCTTCAGCCGCCGTCTCAGTTGGCTCAGCATTTTCAGCGATTTTGGCAAGCTCAGCGTCTTCAGGCGTCGTTGAGCACGCGCCGGCTGTGGCGCTGCATTCAGCAGTCTCGGTGGTCCCATTGATGGAAGGCTTCTCAAATTTCTCTGTGGTTGGTTGGGTTTGAGTAGTTGCTGAGGATATGGTGATTTCCGCAATCGCATCGTCCATGGCTGTCGCAGTTTTAGTGGCATCGCTGCGTTTGGTGGTCGATGTAGTACCAAGGTTTTCCGTGGTTTCGACGTTTGCTGTAGCTCCATCGCTCTGTGCGGCTTCAGTGCACGCAGTTACCGAGTCCATTGCACTTGCCATCAGCTCAGTCCGGTTCACCCCATCTTCCATGGACTCTGGTGATGGGCTGAAACGTTGAATGATGCAGATCTGGTTTTATTCATGATGCGTAGTTGTTGGCACCCGCCTCAACGCGTAATGGTTGCCATCGCTGAAGCCATCACATGAGCTTGGCGACACTGAGATGCCACATGTAGACTCTTCTTCCGGTTCAAGCTTCACCGCTGCCGCTGGTTGAGCTGTACCCTTCGATTTGGCGTTCGCAATTGTTAGCCCATTGGCGTCGTCTGAAGTAACGCTGCTTTGCAGTGTTGTGGAGAGTTGTCGCAACACACGAGACGACGAGGTCTCACCGATTTCTCCCAGTTCTTGGCTTCCATCAATCAAGCATGGCAAGGAACCAAATTGTCGGCGCGGCGTACTGCAGGTGAAACGTACTGCAGCTGAAGACGGCGATGCAGAAACGACTTCATTTCTGGCTGCGACGTCAGAAGCAGCGCCATCCAAGCTGCACGACTGATCAATAGCCGTAGTTGAGATCTGCAGAGCGATCGGACAGCTTGTTACGGCGTTGATCTCCTTTCCAGACGCCGACTGCTGGTCTTCTCCAGTTGGTGTCAGATCAATAACAACTTCATCTCCAGGCATTCGGTTTGGCTGCATTTCTTGGAGCCATGCCAGATCGCCCAGGGATGGGAAGTCATGGTTGTGAGCGCTCGTGGGTGTCTGAGGGTGACCGCCGCGCTCTCCATGAATGGGAGAGCCGGAATGCCTTGGGAGCATCGCTAAAGTGCTCCCAGATGGGCCTGGTGAAGAACCAGTGGAGGCGTCATTGCCAGCGGTGAATAGTTGCTGGCGGTGAGAGTTGTTCGATGTTGGCAGCAGGCAACTACTGCTCGTTCTTTGAGACGAGGGTTCAGCTGAAGAGTAACTTATTTCGTGATTTGTCTTAGAAAACATGAACGCCACGCCGCCTTGCCTTGGTGGCAGCCGCTGAATGCTGAATGCTCCGCGTTCGGTGGAGCCGTCTTGTCAAGCTCTTGTACCCAGTCGTCCCCGATGGTCGTCTCTGGAATAAGACCGATCGGTACAATTGTCAAAGCCTCTGAAGCCCCTTTCCTGGTGAATCCGTGAATATGTAGGCCAAGTTCCACTACGTACCACCATCAGGTTGCTGCAGGCTGTTCAGCAACAGTTGCTGCGACGTTGCTGGCCAAGCCAAATCGAAGAATTCGTCAAGGGATGTTCCACGCTCGATCTCGAAGTGATGAACGTAGCGCGTGTGGAGAGCCCTAGCCGGCACGCAGCAGACGAAGGCCCGCTCGATCAAGTCGTCAGTAAAACTGTTGGCGATGGCAAAGCACCTCTGGAAACGAGATTGTGGACTTTGTGACGACGGCGGCGACGACGACGACGACGACGACGACGACGACGACGACGACGACGACGACGACGACGACGACGACGACGACGACGACGACGACGACGACGACGACGACGACGACGACTTCATCAACCAATCCATTCTCAGTTTTGTTTCAACAACCTTGCAGAACGGAACGAATTTCAACGTATCCGGAAAGACGCGAACCAGAAATTTCGCCATATCCTTTGGAATTGCACTTTTGACACCGAGCAAAAGTTTAAAGGCGTTGATTGCGTGGGCATTTATGTGCCGCTCATAAACACTAGCCGTCCTGAAGCACAAGACTGTATCAGTGTGGGGTGGGCAAGTTTTGCAACTGAACTGAAGAGATACTCACACGACTGCACCGCAGGCCGACAGGGGGCATTGTTTCCGATTTGCGACTCTGTGACTGCTCGACGATGGTGCAGCGACTATAGTGTCTGATCTGGAGCCACAACGCAATCACCGGTGACAGTGAAACAAGCGGTTTCAAAGTTTTCAAGTGCAAAAGCTACCGTATCACCGTACTCTACTGACTCACCTCTGAGCTCCGATCCCGTGGCGAAACATCATATGGGTTTGGAGCTCCGCCAAAGGGCCCATCTGTCTACAGTGGGGACACATGACCACCGTAGACGATGACGAAGCGCTCACTGTCTCCATCACACATTCGCACCAGATGCTGAACCAGAAGGATGAGCGTTCAAAGTCGCCATGTAGTGGTGGCATTCAATTTGTTAATTTCGGCTGAGGAACGCATGTACATTGCTCGACTAGGCATATACATGGGTGCCAAACAGTTGACCTTTGAAGAATGTCACAGACAAGAGGCAAATCCGTGGCTTCTCGTCAAGTGATGCAACTACATGTATGAATCACCTCTACTCACCAAGCGAAACTCTAGTGTTGAGACAGAGATGGCGTCAACAACACGCCTTTTCCCGCAAGACGCTAAACCGTCAGTCGACGGCGGGGGATACATACACAGACAGACGAACGCCGCAGCCGGTATTACTGCCATAAACAGAGATGGATCGAATAGCGGCGCGGTCGTAGGCACGTATAGTTGTATAGGCGCTCTTTCAAATCCAAATCAAATTCAAATCAAACGCAGTCGCTTGCAAGCGCATTCGAAAGCATGGTCTTCAAGAAGCATAGTCAACATGGCATCCGATCAAACTGGCGAGGCGACCTTCAAAACGACACAACTGTCAGTCAGAATTGAAGTGTGGTTGCTTGCTACATAAATTCAATTCTAGCAAAACTGGCCCACCAAGATCTCGGTTTGGGCTTCGTCGATATTCATATTTGTGCCAAGTACGGTGATTGGTGCGCGTTGATGTGACGCTTCGCAATTCGGTCTGCATTCGGTAGAAATAACCATATTCCGACCGAGGCGGCGCCGTAAATCTCTCTTCCTTCCACCATTGCGATTGCCCCAGCGCGGCAGAGGTTTTTCACAACGACGCGATTCCCCTGGTTACCCAATGTACAAGGCTGCACGCACAGAGATGGCGCACGAAATGTGGCGTACTGCATTCGACTTGGCGCGAAACGAAGCTACAGCGCGCGATGGGCTCAATGCCCATAGGGACAATCACACCCATTCTGTGAATTTTGGGAAGTCGACAACCACAAGACTGTCTAGCTCGTTGGTGAGCAGCAGCAGCGGACACCGCCGCTCGGCTGAAGCACGGGTTATCCTCACTAGAGTAGTTTTGACGTGCCGTATGTCAGTCTTGCCGTTGTACCACATTTTTCAAAATTGTTTTGCTTTCGTTTTGTTCCACTTCTTAATTTTATAACTTGTTTAGTTATTGTTATCGTTCCTCTCAAATTTCGACAAAATTGTTCTTGTTATTGTTAAAAATTTAGGAACAATTGTACCTAAATTGTTCCTAGGAAGATTGGATGCCGTAGGGCAGAAGTTCGTTAAGTTGTAATTTCCATGAAATCAAACGAATTGCGACGTGAATTATGAAACATTCTCACACTATATGATATTTGCTCCATATGTAACTGCTGTGGATTACTGCATGCTTTCACCGACATTCAGAACAATTTGGGTACAATTTATGAGTTTCCAAATTGTTTTGTTCTGGAGTCATTTCAGATTGTTATTGTTATTGTTTTGCTCCTGGATGCAGTGGAACAAATTGTTGTTGTTCCTAAATTGTTAACTACTTAGGGGTACAAATTGTCAGGTACAATTTGTACCAAGCAACAATCGACAAGACTGCCGTATGCAGGGCGTCTGTTTCGCTCAGTCAATGAGGGACGAGGGCCGAAGCCTACCATCAAAGGTCCTCCACGAAACGAACTTATTGATAAGGTACAGTAGTCCAGGCCACCCTTGGTTACCGTGGGATAGGACGGATAAAGCAGAACTACCACAGAATGATAGAATCTGGCTCCTTTCGAACGGCAAACGATTGGAAATGTCCATTGATCGGTGACGCTGTTGTATCCGCTTCGTCCCATGATATGCGCTCGTACCCGATAGGCCAAGCAAGCGTTTGACTGGTGGCGCTTGCGAGTACAGACTTGAAGGAACAATGTGGCCGCCGCCACACATGACAGAAACGAGTTCTCCCAGTGACGATCGTCAAATTCCTGATCGTCATACTCGGCGTGCTGCTTCACCAGCAGATGAGGAAATCGGAGTGCGCGAACTGGTTGGCAGATCTTTGGAAGAAGGCTGTCGGCACAACAGACCGCCAGAAAATTTGACCGCACAGAAGATGAAACCATGCGATTCTCAAGTACAATATTTTCAGTTAGTATGCAAGACAAATATTCGACCTTGGAATTGTTATATTTCACCTCACTCATTGTGAACCTGCATTTTGACCGACAATAAACAGCGTTTCTAGACAAAGCATGCATGCAGGAACCACTGCATAGCAGTACCCTAACGCTAGATTATTCACTGGTGGCACAACTGGCACTGCTCTGGCCTCTTTCTTGCGAGTGGGACTTCAAAGATCCTTTAATAGCCAGATGTTGTCACAAAATCTCTACGAGCGCCTCTGAATTCTCCCCACTGTTGTTGAGGTGATGCCAGACGGTCGGCGACGTCGTGCCAGGCTGTTCAGCAACAGCTGCAAGACGCGTGGGGGCCAGCCTGGAGCGAATAGCTCGTTCTCCGTAATGGACTCCTCACTGTGCACGTCTCTTAGATGGCGCCAACGGTAGTAGGGGGTAGTCGCGAATCCCCACTTCCGAGGCTTGCCGGCGAGTAGGCAACGCTGAAAATCAACCGCTCGTGCAGGAGTCCCTGCATCAAGCGCGATGTTCACCTAATGACACGTTCAGGTCAAAGGAATAGCTTTGATTGACTCATTTGCGCCTGACAACAGCTACATAACTCATCCAACCTTGCAGAATGGGACGAACTTGAGCAGCTGAAAGTAGTGGAGTACTAGAAATTTGGCCAACTCTGGATCGATCTCTTCCTTGTCAATGAAGAGACTTTTGGTCGCTTGGAATGCGTGCCGGTCCAGATGATACCAGTAGGACGCACGTGAATTCGTATATCTGTAAAACAGATGGCGTCTAAGGGTTCTACAATATAACGTGGTACGCAAAGTGCATACGCTGCATCCGGACGGCGCAATCCTCCAGAATGTGCAATATTGCGCGGCCTGGAGGGGTGCCCCTCCATCCATACTGCGCAATATGGCGCGTTCTGGAGGGCGGCCCCTCCAAGACGTGCAATCAGCTGCTAGAACGTTGAATTATTTAGCTTTTATGCTCACTTCTTTTACCAAAGAGTTGTTTCCTTCCATATCAGGCTATGCTTAGACTCGCCCTGCGCCCAGAGACGGATCACAAGAGTTTAGTCGGCGTCGCAGTCTGGCGGGTCGAAGCTTAGGCTTAACACGACCGGTGACCGACTTCAGGGCGCGCGGAGCGTGCCATGAAGTTGGTGGTCGCGCTAAGCCTCAGCTGAGACCCGCCAGGCGCGACGTCGACAGAGTTTTAGTGCAAACATTAAGTGAATTGAGTACTCCCCCGAATACTTCACCTCCTGCTCAGGTCTGCTGTGCTCCCTCGGCCGCGATGATTGCGCGGTTTGGAGGGGCCGCCCTCTAGAATGCACTGTATGTATTGCGTAGTCTGGAGGGTATCCCTCCAGAGCGCGCAATATTGCGCAGTCTGGCTGGATTGCGGAAAGTGGATGCAACACATACACGTCATGCCTACTACCTCAGAGTGTCGCAGATCGTTAGTGGACAGCGCTTCAGACGTGGTGTCTTCGACGCATGCATGTCGTGGGGCGCGGCAGATGCCGATTTGGCTTTCGTACCGTCCGTTCGACCTTTCGTGCAGCTCGAAGAATTTGGCCCTATATGACACGATATCACTGTAAGTAGCGCGCTTGCGGCGTGTGAACGGCCACAGCTTTTGTGACTGCAATGAATAATATAACACAGTTGCCAATACCATTCCTAGCAGCCCGCCCATTGTGGAGCTCGCTCGCCGGCACAGTTGGCAGTTTCAAAACGGCCGGAAGGGGATACAGTGGACAGTCGCGTGCTTCGTCGTCTTGAAAGGGTTGAGCTGCAGCAGCTTGCTCCTGTCGCGAGCGCTCAAGTGAGAGAAACTGCAAATTCTCCATTGCGCCTCCAGTGTCCAGACGCCAGTCGACGATTCGACTACTTTGATATCACTCGCTGTCGGCGATGTCGTCTTCAAGGGTCTGTTGAATTCTGCCAGCGCGCAATCACCCTATTGCATCAGCAGATGCGATGGCCTGTGGCTTTGTATTTAATCGGTATGCTGAACGCATTATATACCTAATAGCTCAAAGGGCAGCCGCATATGTAGGTATATGAGGACCCGCATTGAAAACGCGGCCAATCCTGCGTCAGGCTCAGTCTCACGGCCGACGCAGTATCAAGAACAACATCGTTTGAGGTTTGATGAGCAGAAGCTAAGTTTCTTGCATCCGGTGTGCTCATACGATGAATTGGGCATGAAAGATTTCTCTGCCGCTTGAAAGTGTTCAATCTCATAATTAAGCGGCAAGCGGTGCAAACCTTTTTTTCGCCGCGCCTCAGCGCGGCGAGGTGTATATATACGGTTGACAATGTCTGTGTGTGTGTCTGTCTGTGTGTCTGTGTGTCTGTGTTTCCGTGGCACCGAAGTATAATGTGTGACATATGTGGTCAAGTAGACTCGAGGTCGCTGAGTACGGATCCGATGTCCGTTTCTGTTGCTAATTTCGCATTTTCGAGATATTCGCAATTTAAATTCGAAAATGTCGAAAATCGACTTTTTTTGTCTGAGGCGCTAGCTGCGAAATTTCTTCAGAAATGGAAGGGGCATGGGCCGCGGATAATTTGTAACACAAAAGAAATTTTTTGCAGATGTGGAATTTAATAGAAATACGCGATTTTTTGTCAAAATTGCATAAATTGACTAAAATACAAAGTCATTTAATGACGAATGTGAATGCAGAAATGGAAAGGTCGTATGCGGATAAGAATTTGTGACATAGTTTTGAAGTTTTTAAAAATTGCAATTTCGAGATATTTTCAATCAAAATATGAAAATGTTGAAAATCGACTTTTTCACCTGATGATATAGCGGCGAAATTTCTTCAGAAATGGAAAGAGTATAGACTGCGGATGATTTGTAACGCAAGAGAATTTTTTTGCAAATGTGGAATGTAATAGAAATACGTGATTATTTTTCAAAATTCCATAAATCAACAAAATAGAACGTCGCTTTTTTGACGAATTTGAACGCAGAAATGGTAAGGCCGTATGCCAATAAGAATTTGTGACATAGTATTACAGCTTTGATAAATTCCAATTTCGAGATATTTAGAATTAAAATTTATGAAATCTCAAAATCGAGATTTTCGGCTGATGGCCAGAACAGCTGTTGATTGATGAATGTGCACTCGGAAACAGAAATGCGTACGCTGAAAACAGGAATTCGCTCCCCCCAAACTTTTGGCAAGTTTTTTTGTTGGATGTGACGTTTTCACACAGGTAGGAAGCATCAGATAAACGGCGTCGTATCATGCCGATAACATATAGCGAACGCGGCGATATCACTGAGCTTCAGATCAGCTGTACAGACAACCGTATCGTGGGGATAGGTGCACTTGGCATTAAGGTACACATTCTCAAGACACTTTCTCCAGATGTGACTAATGATGTGTACAAAGTTCATTACACTGTTCACCAAAATTTGACAGACACAAAGTATAGGTTGAACTTTTTACACACACAGCTTGTTCGCCCGGCCTCAGCCGGGCGAACCCCTACGAGAGCTTTGCGTCCGTTCGTTCGTTCGTCCGTTCGTCCGTCACGCTCTCAGATCTAGGCGTTGGAACGTCGTAGGAAGGCGATCTTGGGCTTTGCGGAAAGGTCTCGACTCACTGGTAATGTTGCTAAGAGACTTCGAAATTCAAAAGTTTGAATTGCGCGCGCTACAGTAACCCGAAGGTTCAAACTGAAAACGGCTCTAACTCGCTCGTCTTACGTCGTAGAGCGGCGCGCGATAGGTCAACTAAAAGGTCTCGACGTGCGCTTTCGTTTGGCATTAAAACTTTTGTTAATTACGCGAACACGCACCACGAAAAACGACATTCTCGCGTTTTTAACGCAGAAATCGCTCTAACTCGCTCAGCGTGCGTCGTACGGAGACGATTTTGGGTTGGTTGGATAGCTCTCGATTCACTGATCATTTGTTCTTCTATTGGTCGAAACTCAAAAGTTTGAATTTCGGGAGCTACAGTAACCCAAAGGTTTAAAACGCGAAAGTTATCTAACTCGCTCGTCTTTCGTCATAGAGAGACGATCTTGAGTTCGTTGAATACGTTTCGGCACACTGATAATTCCGTTAAGAGAAGTCGAAATTCAAAAGTTTGAATTGCGCGCGCTACAGTAACTCGAAGGTCCAAAACGCAAAACGGCTCTAACACGCTCGTCTTACGTCGTAGAGCGGCGTGCGATAGGTCAACTAAAAGGTCTCGACGTGCGCTTTCACTTGGCGTAAAAAATTTGTTAATTACGCAAACACGCACCACGAAAAGCGACATTCTCGCGTTTTTAGCATAGAAATCGCTCTAACTCGCTCGTCTTTCGTCATAGAGAGACGATCTTGAGTTTGTTGAATAGGTTTCGTCACACTGATCATTCCGTTATGAGAAGTCGAGATTCGAAAGTTTGAATTTGGCGAGCTACAGTAACTCAAAGGTTCAAACAGCAAATCGGCCCTAACTCGCTCGTCGTACGTTATAGAGCGGCATTCGTTCGACCGTTTGAAAACTTACGTTGAGGCAGTTGTTGAACAGTCATTCCTAAACAAATACTTTTGTTTTTTTAAACCCTTGTCTTACGAACAACTTCGTCTGCTAAAAAAATTAATCCCGGGCGATCCCAATGTTGCTCTGCAACAACCGCTCAGAAATGCGTGTGTCTTGCTCAAACAAATAATCCCGGGCGATCCCAATGTTGCCTTGCAACAACCGCTCAGAAATGCGTGTGTCTTGCTCAAAAAATTAATCCCGGGCGATCCCAATGTTGCCCTGCAAGAACCCCTCAGAAAGGAGCGTGTCAAAAGTAGCGCATGAATAGTGGACTCTGGGCGGGCGCGCGTCATATCGGAAAGGCTTCGAAATACTTTACAAAAGTATCCACTCTTTTACTCTTCCACTTTAAAACACTCACAAACCACTCTGTATTAATAAAACAACTCAACTTTTTAAAACAGCTTGTTCGACAGTGGTTCGCACGACGACGAAACCGAAATCGACCAGGGCAGGGAACCTTGTGTGCTGCCATTAGAGGGCGCCATTCCTTGCCATAATCTCGCCGAGTCAACGCAGAACTACCTCACGCAGCAATCTCACAACTGGTGTCCGATCAACGCTTTCGTGCGTTGACGGTTTGGTCATTCAGCTTCTGTCTTACTCGACGAAATGTATGTTGCTACCACTGTCGATAGCCATGACCTCCACAGATTCAATGGCTCCTCGGGAGTTGACAGAAACGGCTATGCCGCTTGGACAAGCGTTACATTTTTTCGCCGCGCCTCAGCGCGGCGAGGTGTATATATACGGATGACAATGTCTGTGTGTCCGTCCGTGGCATCGAAGTAAGATATGTGGCATATGTAGTTAAGTAGAGTCAAGGTCGCTGAGTATGGATCCAATGTCCGTTTCTGTTGCTAATTTCGCATTTTCGAGATATCCACAATTAAAGTTCAAAAATGTCGAAAAACGACTTTTTCACCTGATGAGCTAGCCGCGAAATTTCTTCAGAAATGGAAAGAGCACGGACCGCTGATAATTTGTAACACAAAGGAAATTTTCTGTCAATGTGGAATTTGATAGAAATACGCAATTGTTTGTCGTAATTTCATAAATTGACAACCAGGCAAGTCGTCCGGGGGACGCAGTATACTCCACAAATTTGAACTCCTACGCACGGTGACTCCTCTCCCCTGTTGTGGTCTCCTGACACCCCCAATCGCAAAACTAATGCCGAATTCGTGATCTACATCCCAGAATACCCCAGAATCGACATACAACACCCCTAACTTTCTATGGACTCGCAGAACCAAAATTCTGCACTTGGGGTACGGTAGCATGCGAATTCGTCATAGGTACGCTTAAACATCATCTAAACGCTAAACGAATGCCAAATTCGTAATCAGCGCCCCCGAAAACCCCGAAATCGAGTATAATATCGAGAAAGTCGACCCAACACCCAATATTCAAACGGACGCGGCAGGGTTACTGTAGCTCTGCAAATTTGCCAAAAACACTTTTCTGGACAAGATTTCAACGTAGAATCGTTTAAAACCACTTTTGGAACGATTTGGCTACGCATTCGAGCGCTAGAAGCGCCGAAACGCGAAAATCGCAATTTTCGACCCGGAGTCAAAAAAGTTCCACCAAGATAACTTTTTTGTGTTTCAACCGATTTTCTCCGTTCATGGCTCATTCGATAGAGGACATCTGGGAAGGAGCACCAAAAGCGGTCTCGCCGCTCTAGCTGCCACCAAGCCCGCACAGCAGCCCGTCAAAGTTGGAAAAGGGCCAAAAATCGCGAATTTTTCAAATTTGGCGCCAAAATGGGTCCCGCAGCGATCCAATTCTTTTCTTGCGGGCTAGATATTATCGAGTACTACAATATATCAAAAGACAGTATATACCATTATATGCAACTTTTTCGAGTTCTACCTTGCCCAACCCAATTTTCAGTACTTTGAAAATTTAAATTTTTAAATTTCCCGCCAACGGGGTCCCGGAGCGTGACCCCGTTTGGTGTCCACCCTGCCCACCCACTAGGCCTACCCAACGCAAAAGACCGTTTGCAAATCGGCCGCTTCACGCGCGAACGACGTTGACTCAAAGTTTCTGCGTTTCGCGCACAAACGCTATATACTCCACATTTTTTGTGGAGTATAAAAAATTGAACGTCGTTTATTGCCGAATGTGAACGCAGAAATTGAAAGGTCGTAAGCTATTAAGAATTTGTGACATAGTTTTTCAGTTTTGAAAAATTGGAATTGGGAGATATTTTCAATCAAAATATGGAAATGTCGAAAATCGATTTTTTCACCTGATGATATAGCGGCGAAATTTCTTCAGAAATGGAAAGAGTATAGACTGCGGATAATTTGTAACGCAAGAGAATTTTTTGCAAGTATAGAATTTAATAGAAATACGTGATTATTTGTCAAAATTTCATAAACTGACAAAAATAGAACGGCATTTATTGACGAATGTGAATGCAGAAATTGAAAGGTCGTAAGCCAATAAGAATTTGTGACTTTGAAATACTGCAATTTAGAGATATTTACAATTAAAATATAAAAAGGTCGAAAATCGATTTTGTCGCCTGATGGACTAGCGGCGAAACTTCTTCAGAAATCGAAAGAGCATAGACCGCGGATAATCTGTAACACAAAAGAAACTGTTTGCAATTGTGGAATTTTATAGAAATACGCCACAATTTGCCGAAATTCTACAAATTGTCAAAAGCGTCATAACGCAGAAATGCTCACACCAAACGAAATTCCTAGTAGAGAACGACTGCACCAAACAGTTGGCAAGTTTTTTGTTCGATGTGGCGTATTCCCACAGGTATAAAACTTCAGATGAACGGCGTCGTATCATGCCGATACCATATAGCGAATGCGGCGATATCACTGAGCTTTAGATCAGTTGTACAGACAACCGTGTCGTGGGAATAGCTGCATTTGGAGTATGGTACACGTTCTCAAGACAATTTCTCCAGATACGCCTAATGATGTGAACAAAGTTGTCCACACTGTTCACCAAGATTTGACAGACACAAAGTATAGGTTGAACTTTTTACACACACAGCTTGTTTCGCCCGCCCTCAGGCGGGCGAGACTATACGAGAGCTCGGCGTGCGTGCGTACGTACGTACGTACGTACGTCCGTCCGTCCGTAACGCTCTCAGATCTCGGCGTTGGAAAGTCGTAGAGCGGAGATCTTGGGCTCTACGGATAGGTCTCGACTCACTGATCATTCAGCTAAGAGGTTTCGAAATTCAGAAGTTTGAGTTGCGCGCGCTACAGTAACCCGAAGGTCAAAACGCAAAACGGCTCTAACTCGCTCGTGTTACATCGTAGAGCCGCAATCGACACGCCAGGTGAAAGCTCTCGACGAGTTCTTTCATGCGTCAGCAAAAGTTTTTTCAAATGCGCAAACACGCACCGCGGAAAACGCCATTCTCGGCATTTTGACGCTAAAATCGCTCTAAAGCGCTCAACTTGCGTCGTAGAGAGACGCTTTTTGGATAGCTCCCGACTCACTGATCATTTGTTCTCCCATTGGCCAAAACTCAAAAGTTTGAATTTTGCGAGTTACAGTAACTCGAAGGTGCAAAAGCACAAAACGGCTCTAACTCGCTCGTCTTACGTCGTAGAGTGGCAATCAATACGCCATGTGAAAGCTCTCGACGTGGTCTTTCATGCGGCTACAAAGGTTTGTTCAATTACGCAAACACGCACTGCGGAATACGCCGTTCTCGGGATTCTGACGCTAAGATTGCTCTAAGGCGCTCAGCTTGCGTCGTAGAGAGACGATCTCGAGTTTTTTGGATAGCTCCTGACTCACTGATCATTTGTTCTCCCATTGGTCGAAACTCAAAAGTTTGAATTTGGCGAGTTACAGTAACTCGAAAGTGCAAAAGCACAAAACTGCTCTAACTCGCCCGTCTTGCGACGTAGAGCCGCAATCGACACGTCAGGGGAAAGCTCTCGGCGTGCTCTTTCATGCGGTTACAAAAGTTTGTTCAATTACGCAAACACGCACAGCGGAAAACGCCATTCTCGATATTTCAACACTAAGATCGCTCTTTGCTGCATGCAGAAGTGCGACACGGTTTGATTGCTCGTGGTGCGCTGTTTTGTGCTCTGTCAATTGTGTGCCAAAACTTTTACAAGTTTTTGTCACTTTTTTCGCTCGGCCTCAGCCGAGCGAACCCTATCAAGAGCTCGGCGTGCGTACGTACGTACGTGCGTACGTGCGTACGTGCGTACGTGCGTATGTACGTGGGTCACGCTCGCTTCGGGCTTAATAACTCGCTCGTCCGACGTCGCAGGGTGGAGTTTGAGACATCGTCGAGTAGCCTGAGGACTCCTCTCGCCATCTGAGTGTTCAAAACTGAAATAAGTTTTCAAACTCGCGCGCTACAGTATCCCAAAGTGGGGTCCATTTTAAGACAAAAGTTGACAGCAGCTATGTAGTCAAATCGTATATCAAAGTGAAGCGCTCGAGCTCCTGAGCACGAATCCGACAACAAAAAGTTTCAAAAGTTTAAACAGAGAGCTACAGTAACCAAAACGCGTCGAAAACTGAAAACGACACGCTTGCTTCGGGTTTAATAACTCGCTCGTCTGACGTCGCTGGGTTGAGGTCGACACATCGACGGGTAGCCCTCGGACTACTCTCGCCATCTGAGTGTTCAAAACTGAAATAAGTTTTCAAACTCGTGCGCTACAGTATCCCAAAGTGGGGTCCGTTTTAAGACAAAAGTTGACCGAAGCTAGTCAAATCGCATATCAAAGTGAAGCGCTCGAGCTGCTGAGCACAAATCCGACAACAAAAAGTCTTAAAAGTTTAAACAGCGAGCTACAGTAACCAAAACGCGTCAAAAACGGAAAACGACACGCTTGCTTCGGGCTTAATAACTCGCTTGTTTGACGTCGTTGGGTTTAGTTCGACACATCGACTGGTAGCCCTCGGACTACTCTCGCGAACTGTGACGTCGAAATAATAACAACTTTTAAAAATTGCGCGCTACAGTATCCTGAAGTAATGTCCGCAAAAAGTCAAAACTTCATAGAATCTAGTCGAATCGCATATCAAAATGAAGCGCTCGACCTCCTGAGCAAGAATCCGCCAACAAAAAGTTTCAAAACGTCAATGAGAGGGCTACAGTAACCAAAACGCGTTGAAAACTGCAGATTTTGGTTTGTTATATCTTAGCACTCGTGCGTTGCAGAGCGGCGGTCTTGACATCGCTGAAGAGCTCACCGCAAGCCAACATCAAATCATGCTCACAATTAACCTGTAGTTTTGCGCTAGATTCCAGTGCCTTTTTTTAAATTTAGTCTGAAAAGATGATTTTCTTGGTGTAAAGAATTAAACCTGAGCGATTCCAATGTTGCGTAGCAAGACTACTCCAAAAAGTGTAGTCGCGAGGAGAGTCAAAGACGCTGCACGAAACCGGAAAGGGCCTTGCTACAGTCTCAGTAAAAATTCAAAGTTCAAAACCACTCCGCTTTTTAAAAGAGACTTGTTTAAAAGCGTTGCTTGAAAGAAGGATGCTCTTGCTCTAAAAGCCAAATCGCGGGCGAAATCAATATTGCTATGCAATACCCTCTTGCGAAGCGGGGGCTCATGAAGCGGAGCATGCGGGCGATGAACTCTCGCACTCTCTGCAGAAAGAACGAAACTCTTTGCAATGTCAGTCAGAATACAAACTCAAGTTTTTAATAGCGGAGCTTGTTTCATTCTTTGTCCTTTCCGGTTCTTGAACTCTTCTTGGGTGGAAGTTGGGTTGTCGGTACCAGCGACTCGTTCAGGCGGCCTGATGCAAACGCACACCATACCCACTCAAGGACCGCCGCATTTTTCGGAGCGCCGCGCGGCGCTCGTGCGGCGCAGGTGCGGCGCTCCACGGGTTGAAGTTCTTCAAACCTCGATTTAGCCATTTTAAAGGATTTGAAGTACTCTCATTTTGCACCGACTACTTCAAATATTGCAATTTTGCATTTGAAGCGCTCCATTTATGCGCTTTTGGCCTCGGCGACTAGTCGGTGAGTTTGCTCTGAAAATACGCGAACTACTCCTGAGTTTTTGGCACTCCGCCGCTTGAAAAGCGAAGGAGTGCTATAGGAGCGGTAAAGCCTACAGTTAACATAACACGTGCTAGCTCTCGCTAGGAAGCACCTAGGTAGCCAAATTTTTTTTTAAAAGATAGCTTATGACGACGCGCAGCGTGCTCGGGGTGTGAAAAAATTTCGGCGGTGGAAGAATTTTGCGAAAATTCAAAAATTCAAATTTTTGCTAAGTAATAAAAAAACAATAGCCCATAACTATCGCAAAAGTAAGCCGAATAAGGTGATTTTCGGATATGTTGTAGGCCTTTGGGTCCTCTAGGCGGCATCGCTGGAACGGGCTCCCTAGGTGGTCCGACGCGGGAGTACGGTAGAAAATTCAAAATTTTAATTTTTTTTCCAACATTTAAAAAATCACAACTCGAGTTTGCGACGGTGGATCCCCGCCAATTTAATTTCTGACCTGGACACTTATATTACCTTTCATTCGAGACCAGAACCGCTGAGATCGGTCTCGCCGTTCGGGAGATCCGCGGTGGCAAAAGTCCTGGGTCCCGAGCGGAAAATTGAGATTTTCGATTTTGAATCGATTTTTGGGCCGGAAAGCGTGCCTTTAGCGGCAAATTGACGATTGCAACGTGTTCAGCGTCAAAAGTTGGTCCAGACGAACTGTCTTGACCATTTTGAGGTACTGCACCACGGCCGCGCTGAATTTTTGAATCCCGGGGTCAAATTTTCGAAATTGTGTTTTCACTTGTTTCGGGGGTTTCCGACGACGCTGAACACGAATCCGGTGTTTGTTTTGCGATTTTGAACGCATTTACCCTGCTTTCGGCACCCGGCCGGCCAAAAATTGGGTCCCGGGGTCGAAATTTCAAAATTGCGTTGACAGTTGTGTCTGGGTTTTCTGACGCCGCAGAACGCGAATCCGTCGTTTGTTTGGCGATTTGCGGTGCATTCAGCCCGATTTTGGCCGAATACTCACGCTCTGTAAAATTTCGCGAAATTCCAAAAATACTGTCCGCCATTGATTTTGCTGCGCCTACAGTACGCCGTCCATATAAGACGCGCTGAGAAAGGCGTCTACGCACGCGCAATCGAACCGAGTTATATCGGCCTCTAAGTGTATGGCATCTGCTTAGGCCCACCCCGGGCTATGGACCCTAGTTCTACACTGAAAAATTGGGAACAAACAAATTTAATGGGAATCCAACAATTGTTGGAGTTTCTCTGCCCACGTCTGCTAAAACAATCACGCGGAGTGCCTATCTGACACTCAAGGAGTGTCACGTATCACTTGTCTTCGAAGTACTTCAGCTCAAATTCACTGAAGTACTTCAAGGCGTGTCCGAGTGAAGAGTCTTTGGAGCACTCCAGATCAATGCACATATTTGAAGTACTTCATACCATGCTTGGGTTTGGTCTTTCTTTCAACACCGTGAAGTACATGAAGTGCATGAAGTGCACAGGGTAACCTCACGCCTACTCGTTCTTTCACTGGTCAACGTGATGTACTTCAAAGGTGTTTTTTACGTGAAGTACTCTGCCTGTTAATGCGAAGTACTCTGGTTGGTTTTGCGTTTAGCGGGATCGCGAGTACTCCAAAGTGCGTCTGTTGAACACAATTGGTTGCCAGTGGGAACGGTGTAACATTGCGGACAAGAAAAAATTGCCATATTTTCGGTTGAAGTACTCTGGCAAAATGTCAGGAGTACTCCGCGTGTATTAGAGTTGCACGGTGAAGTACTCCAAGCAGCATTTGAAGTACTTCAAACCCTTGAGGACTACATTGAGCGCCTTGCGGAGCACCTCCATCTCACATTTGAGGCGGTCCTTGAGTGGATACTGAACGAATAGACAACAAGCATTGGAGTAGCAATTGTAGGTACAATGACAAACCGTGGACAATGGCCGAGAAAAGGATTGTAATTGCTGGCAGAAGGTGTGCATGAGTCAACGGTGTTGTAGTGTGCCTTTGGAAGGAGACTAGCAATCGAAACGCCTCCGTCCATAGGGCAAGCATTGCCTGCAAAGCCAAAGGCATTGCATGAAGAAATGTCTATTGTCTACTAGCAAGCTTACTGTACTGCACTTTCACTACCTTGAGATCCGGAGTGCCTCGTGGCTGCAGTTGCAGCAACCACGAATTCTGCCGGCTGGAGTCGCAGAGGAGCCTGACCCGTGTTGCGCAAACGAGTAACGACACATCTGCCACTGGCGTCGCTTTAGAAATAGAAACTCAATGTCCGATACACTCGCATTGATTTTACTATGCCCAAACGCTGGTTTCAAAACTATGGTGCCGTGTCAATGCTTGCACATGATTCTAAACAAACGTCGTGCGCGCAACGCGTCCCTCTCCCGGCGGCGTCAGACTGTTGAGCAGCAGCTGGCTGATGTTGCGAGGCCAGACCAAGTCAAAAAGCTGCCCATCCTCCCCAACCAATTGATTGTGGACGGTGCCTGCATGACTGCGGCATGAGCGAGTGGAAGTGACGAAAGCGTTTCTGGACGCCTCTCCGTTCAACAAGCAGAGCTGAACAAACGGCAGCGGTCACGCAACGTGCTGCAATTACTAGTGGAATTCTTGAACTCGACGACTCGTGCAGGAGCCCCTGCATAATAGTGCCGTACCACCTTGCAGAATGGGACGAACTTGATCAGCTGCCGGAAGTGGAGAACGAGAAATCTGGCCAGGTCGATGTGGATCTTCTCGCCGTAAATGAAGAGGAGCTCGGCCGCGATGAAAGCGTGCTGGTTGACATGCTGCTGGTATTCTGTAGTCTCCCTAAAGCATATTTTGGGCGAGCGGCCTACTCAACACAGTCAGTGTTATAGTCAGAAAGCAACAACGTTGCCCACACAATGGCGCCGCAAGTCTTCAGTGGACATCGTTTTAGCGATGGCGTTGTTGGTCCCATTGTGCTGTGAGCTGCTCTCGAACCCCCGGGCGCCATTAACGCGCAACTGAGAGTGGAACGTTCCGCTGAAGGGTGTAAAGGAAACGATCTGCACCTTCAGCATAGGCTTGTACGTTTCATAACAAAGCGTTTCTTCCTACCGTTTCCTTCACTGGAAGCGACGGCGGGCTCTTCTTCAGCCAAGACAGTTGGCAGCGTCAGCATTGGCGGGTGCCGGCATAGGGGATGCCCCGAGTGTGGCTGTTCAGTTGGCAATGCAGCAGCGCACCACCCTTGCCACTGCGGCAAAGTGGGCGACGACTGTCCGTTGTCAGACATCACTACTTCGCTGCAGCGATATTCTTGTTGTCGTTGGGACGACGGCCAATATCTATCCCCTCCGAAGCCGCCCCGTACATTAATGTACGCGGGTGACCAATACCAAGATTAGGGGGTATCGCAACCTTATTTTGGTATCGGAAAAAGTTTGTACCAAGATTACGTTGTGACATCATGTTTTTTGGTATCGTAAGAAAAAAACGTTGTGATACCAAGATAAGGTCATCTGTTAACCGGTCGGGTTCTGTGCTGTTGTAATTTTGGTATCGTATCATTTCGTTTGTAATACCGAGTAAAAGATGGTGTCTCATCTAGTTGGCATACCAAGAGAATGCCGATCGCAACTCAGGGACCACCATCTCGCCACAGTCACCGAGTTGTAATACCAACCTAGATCACCACTTTACATACCATGTCACTTCTGAGCTCATGCCTTCTTGGTATCACAACATTTTGGCCCCGTCGGTATCGCAAGTGCTTCGTAATCTTGGTATCGCATCTTGAACATTTAAAACATCATCTAAACTTGGTATCTGTGCAGTTTTTTTTTCAGATACCAACATTAACTCGGCGGTCACCGCCGGTGACCGTCCATTTCTAGCTTGGTATCGCAAGGTCAAACCGGTTCCGATACCAACAATACCGGGGGCGGCTTCGGAGGGGCTATGGTAGGGTTTCAAGGTTCAAAAGGTATGTATGTACGCCACAGTTAGGTGAAACTGTCAATATTCGGGGAATGCTTTCGTTCTTTCTGTTCTAGGCAATCTCAATGGTCTGCCATTGAACACGGCTAGCGACTATAGACGAGATGAGAACATTTCAATCGTTTTCCCGAAGCAAGAAAGGTAAAGCCAGAGCGCTGCATACAGCAGTTAGTGTAGTCAGTGGCATTTCGCACGTGGACCTTTCTGTCGTTTGAAAGGGCACCTCTGCGATGTTGGTTACGTAGTAGTCATGGTCACTTGTTTTGCCGACGGCGCAAAGACGAACGCATAATTTGCTGTTGACAGAGCCATTTGTCGATCGAGGCGGCCACCAAAGCTTCACTATCGACTCGACTTATCCTGGCGGTGTAGACAAGGACTGCTACTGTATTATGGGTCAATTCGGCGGCCACTCAGAATTAGTTGTTTCACTGTCTAGTCCAGTAGAGTTTGTAGCCAAACCTTCTGTTTGCAGCCAAGACTAATTTTTCGAGTCTTAGGCAGACTTGGGCACTACAGGTGCGCTGCATCGCGAGAAGGGTACTGTAGTACAGAGCGCTTGGGCGGAGGGGGGGGGGGGGACAGCGATGCTTAGCTACCTCAAACGACAGTGCCGTAGACGCAAACGTGCTGCCCCAAACGTCATACAGCAAATCTTCCAGCAACAGCCTCTCGCGGCTCCTTTTACACAGCGTGGCGTACTACACTGTTCACACAGGACAGACTCAAACGGGTCCTGTTCGCCACTGGAACAATAGAGCAGGTTGAACGTCCTTGTACTACCTAGTTGCGGTTGCGGGTCAACTGCGGGGAATTAACGTTGCTTCGCCTATCGCCTGGTAACCCGAAGCGTCTGTTGCTCATCGTCCCAATGTCCGCAGTGATAGAAGCCGCCCCTCCGGTCGCCGAGTCGACGTCAGACGCGACGAGTAAGCAGCAGCAGCCAAGGGTGAAATTTGTGGAGCGCAACGCGGATACTGGCGAGACAGTGACTGCCCAACGAAGAAAGGGGCGCAAATTCCAACCGAGGTCCTTCGACCAAGACCTGGACAGGAGGATCGACCGGGCTCTGAGCGAGTACCTGAGAAATAAGAGGGTGCCAAAGGCGTTCCTTCCCGCCGAACGGACTCTAGAAGACGAGACGAGTGTGTCGGATTTGTTCCTGAAGACGGATGTTCATGGCTTCGCTGACTGGTACGTGCTAATTCAACAGTCCGGTGACTGACAACTGAATCAATCGTGCCAGTTCGTTTCCATTTCGTCGCAGCGCGCCGATCGGTTCTTACAGGTATCTCGCCCCCAGCTGCCTAGAGAAGTCCCTGTGGTCCGTGATTATAGTCGGGGCCCTATTCGCTACTCTGTGGTACATTTCCGACGAAGTAGTAAACTATCTGAAGTATGAGATGGTCACATCTTACCGCTTTGTTCCTATGCCACAGGGACTGCCCATGCCGGAGATACTTCTCTGCCCCATGAACCCCATACACAGGTTGGCTCAAGAATGAAGGTTAACATTGTCGGAGCCTCACCACGATACCATATTGAATTGTTCAGACAGCGTCGCGAGCAGGCCAGAATCGATCCAGCGTGGGAGAGGGAGAATGTCTTCACGTACTTCCCAGTCTGGCAGACCAGAGCGAGTCAGGAGTTCAGAAACACGCCAGCCAATAGGCTCTTTGTTGAACGGCTCTTGCAGGCAGTTCCCGTCCCAAATAAGCCGAACTTTACCTCGCCACCAAATGCTGGCATCGTTCCAATGGAGAAACCATACTATGTGCCGCGTTCTCTTCAGGACTACTACATGAAGGTGGGGCACTCGTCGTAGGTAGAGTGAACGTTGCACAGCACAATCAAGCGGTCGTCGGCTTCTGTCACCGCAGGTTGGCTACCACGAAGAAAAATTCGTGCGAGATGCCTACTTACTGTCTGGCGCAGAATTCCTAGGTACCCAGTCGAGACTTGTTTGTCAAGCCCGTGTTTTCTCACAACCTTGGAAAGTGCTTCCTGATCCAACAGAATCGCAGCCAGCCGTTCGTGATCGGCCACAGTGGTCACAATGCCATTGTAATACAGCTGAAGCTCGACTTCAAGAACGCCTACCCTTCGATCGGAATGGAGCAACCCAAGTTTGACGGGGTCAAAGTGAGGTTCTTCGAGAGATACCAGCCCTTTTCCAGTGACGCCATATTTGTCCCTCCCGGGGAGGCCCATTACCTCCTCTTGGAGAAGCGCGTCATTCATCTGGAGGAAGAGGAGACTCAGAACAGCAAATGCATCAACGCCGAGAAAGCAATACGCCAACTCAAGGTCCTGTCTCAATTATGTCGGATTAATGTCCAGAAAAATCTAGTTAAAACAATTGCCTACATAAGTCGAATTATCGCAAAGTGCCGAATAACTACCTACCACTACTGTTTCAACAAACATCTACACCCTATCACTATTTGGAGACCTACATACCACTTCATACATATTTGGAGATTTTTCTCTATTTGGCACTTTGCGGTAAGTCTCGATTAATTTAAGTCAAGCCCCAAAGCTTCTTCAAACAGAATTATGTCACGACTTTTTGTAAACAGCAAATTTTCTTTGGCCACTTAGATGCTACGGTTGGACCACCCAGAACAGTACACTCGAGCGGCCTGCATGCACGAGTGCGACTATGAGCACGCCGTCAGAGACTGCAACTGCCACATACCGACCGACAGACGCTTCCTTCACAACTCGTCCGAGGCCGGCTTCGCCCTTGAGGTGCTGATGGGATTATACAGGGTTATTCGTAGACTTAACACGATGTGCTTTGCAACCCAAATTGCTTTGCAATAAACTGGATGAACGTTGGCACAAAGGTTTTGTTGCGAATTGGTTTGGCCGTAGTTGCTCCATTCGTTCGAACAAGCTCCGGTCCGGGATTAAAAAGTTGAGTTTGCATTCTGACAGACATTGCAAAGCAAAGTTGAGAGAGTTCTTCCTGCAGAGAGTGCGAGCGCCACTTCACGAGCTCCCCCTTCGCAAGAGGGTATTGCATAGCAATATTGACTTCGCCCGGGCGGCTCTTAGAGCAAGAAGATCCCTCTTTC
>JASAMZ010013291.1:0-53493 GCA_030248115.1 Linhomoeus sp. GSCO2_2 | reverse complement strand
TGGTGTAGTATGTTAGAACCGGTGCCAAAGGACACATCATTGTGTCGTGAAATCGTGCATTGCCTCATAGACATGTGCAAAATGTGGCGAAATTGTTCTTTTATGTGGATCGCGCTTTAAGAATCCCTACAATTCTATAAGTCATTTTTCGATGCCTTCTGGTGTAGATGGTCCGCACGAAACACTAAGCGCCAAGAATTTCTGCACTATTCACTAAGAATGTCAATTTTTCGCCAAACTTGCTTAGAATTTCGGTGCAATTTGGTCCGGATTTGCATAAAACTAACAATTTGCACAATTTCATTTGCCGTGAAATTGCGAGCGGTTTCGGTGTACCTAAGTTGTCCTCGCAAAACCCCTAAGCGCGAAGAACTGAGGATGTAGTGTCTTCAAAATTACGTGAAATTCGGCGCTAATAATGTCAAAATTGCGCGAAATTCGGCGCTAATTATGTCAAAAGTGCGTGAAATTCGGCGTAACAACGCCAAAATTGTGTGAAATTCGGCGCTAATAATGTCAAAAGTGCGTGAAATTCATCGCTAACAATGCCAAAATTGCGTGAAATTCCGGTGTAATTTGTCCATTTATTTTCCAGTCAAAGGTCACATCCGAAAGGGTCTCGCCCTGCTGGCACTGCACGAGTACAGTCGCGCCCAGAGGGCTTTTGAGGAGGCTATGATGCTCGACCCCAAGAATCAGGTTGGAATTTAGGAACGATTTTGTGGCATTTTGGTGTAAATTTTAACGAAAATTATGGGATTTGTGGTGTGAATTCGAGAAAGGTGTCGTGTTTTAGCGTAGACTGGAAAAATTGTGTGGAATTTTGGTGTAGAATTAGACAAATTGTGGTATTTTGGTGCAATTTTGGAGAATGATATGGTATTTTGATGACAAATTTGTGGCATTTTGGTGTAAATTGGAAGATTGTATGGCATTTTGGTGTAAATTTGGAGAAAACTAGTATTTTGTTTCAAAATTGGAGAAATCGTGTGGTATTTTGGTGTAGATTGGTTGCTTGCGGTATATTTGTCGAAGAGTTGGTTTGTGGTTCAATGGTGAAGGCTTGGTAATGAATGTTGCATTTTGACGTCGACAAAAATGTGTGCGTGTCTTTGTGATGTGTTTTGCGAATACTGTGAATTTGGAAACCGCTGAAGACACAAATTATGGCGTCTCTGGTGTGGATTGGGGGCGTTTTGTTGGATCTTGGTGTGACTTGGATAGTGCTACACATCTCTATGCACATTTGGAAGAATTGTGCGTGCTATTTCGGTGTAGCCTCGAACGAATACAACGCAATCCACCCTGTATTTTTTTCACTTTTTTCCTCATTTTCTTTCTACAGGAAGCTCGCGAGGGCTACCAAAAGGCGGTCGAGTCCAACACCGAGGACCCCGAGGAGTCGCGTAAGAGAGCGTTGCAGGACCCCGAAGTGCAGGCCATTCTGCAGGTATTTTTTTATCGATTTTGTTTTTTTCATCGAAAAATGGCGAAATTGTGCTTTTTCTTTGCAGGACCCCGTGATGCGTATGATCCTGGAGCAGATGTCGAACGAGCCCAAGTCCATTCGAGAGTGAGTTTATAATGGATTTGCTCGAATTTTCTGTGGGTTGGACATTTTGAAGTCCCGGGCGATCCTAATCTTGGCTTCGTTTTCTCGTGTGATGCTACCCTGCGTCCCGTTAAAATGTCAGGAGGATTCGAATTCTGCGTCTTTTGTTAGTGAGTTGATGAATGTACTGTGATTTGTATATTCAATTCCCGGGCGATCCTAATCTTGACAGTGTGATGCCTCTGGTTGCTACTGTGTGTTGCGTGCGCTGTTAAAATAGGTATCAGGATTTCGAATTTTTTGCCAGTTTGGCTAAGAAACTGAAATCCGGGTTTTTTTCATTTTTCAAAATATTTTTCATTTGTTGTAATTTTGCAATTTTCAGGCACCTGAAAAACCCGGAGATCGCCGAGAAGCTGCGCAAACTGGTCGACGCGGGAATCGTTCAAATGCGATAGTGATTTTTCTGCGTTTCGTTCGGAAAAAGTACCCCCTTTCCTTCCTATTCCCGCTCTTAACGTGTTTGCTCCCGTTCGTTCCTTCTGCCGGTGTGGTTCCCGAGTTTTTTTTCATTAAAAAAATCGGCGTTTGCCAGACTTGAGCTAAACACGCTTTTTACCCGTCGCAATTCAAAACGAAATGAATGAGAAGCAAAAGCCTGAGGCAGGCGTGATAAAAGCTTTGTGGCCACGACTTCACAGAGTTTCGGTCGTGCTTCTATATGCAGGGGCTCCTGCACGAAATTTGACAGGTCTGCAGCGAGTAACGCAATTCAGTCTTACGTCGAGCGGCGCGCAAACTACGAACAACAACACCGGCTAATCGATTAGGGAACACAGTGAGAGACTTCGCGGCGACAAAATCAGTGCAAAATCTCGCGATTTTCGAATTCCCACATTTCAAAATCTAGCAATTTTCACGACGTGTCCATGTGGTCGTTCTCCTCCTCCTGCCCCTCCCCGTCTCCTCCCTCGAGATCGCCTGAAATCCCGAAGAATTTTCCGTGCAGGAGCCCCTGCATTTTCTGACACCAAATACACTGCTGACGAGAATTTTTGCGAAAAAGGTCTTGGATAGTGCATAGGTAGTAGGCATAACTGTTTACGACAATTCAACGAAATTTTTGTCGTGCAGGAGCCCCTGCATTTTCCGAGCCCAATTTCCCACCTTGCCTCCGGCTGTTGGCCATGATGCGTCGCAGGTTGGCCATTCCTTCCTCGCTCAGTTGCACAGTATCGGGGTCACTTTCGGCGGTAAAGAAGCCCTCCAGATTTGGATCCACACCCACACCCATAGCCCCCGAATCTCCACCTCCCTCCTCCACATCCCCCTCCCCCTCCGCCTCACCCTCGTAGTCGTCTTCGTCTGAAAAAGAAGGAAAGGATGTACTGTGGGGGAGTCGGATAGGGGGAGACGGGGGGGGGGGGGGGCATAGGTGCGATTGCTCCCGAGGCTAGGGGGGGGGGGGGTTAGACCGAGATTTGGGGGGAGGGGGTAACAAGAACGAGAAACCTGTTCTTGGAGCTCTAAAAAATAGCGAAAATGCCTACAAATTGCCTAAAAACTGCCAAAAACGCATATTTGTGCTCCATTTTGAAGCAAATTGTACACAAATGACTCAAAATTGCTTAGAAATAGCGCCGCAGGCGAAAATACTTGCTAATTTTAGGTCGATTTTTGGAAAATTTTCTCATTTTTAGGGGAGGTGGTAGCTGGAATCTCGGCTAGGGGGGGATTAACAAGAATCTCGTTCTTATTGGCCGTTGGTAGGGGGGGGGGGGGGGGTGTAACCCCCCCCCCCCCCCAATCGAACCTATGGGGGGGGGGGGGGAGGGGGGGGGGGGACTGGGAGGGGGGGGGGGGGAGGGGGAGGGGGGGGGGGGAGGAAGAGGAAGATAAAACAATACCCCACCCGAGAGCTCGTCCTCCTCGTCGGGGTGCAAGGCCTGGCAGTCGGACATGGCCGAGAACATCGCGTCCACTGAAGTAGAATTTTCAAATTTCGCGCGCTCCAATTTAAAAATTCAAACTTTCGAATCTACGTTTCGACTTGTCCGCGGGTACGAAGCGAATCTCGGCCAATTTCTCGTCGTCGTCATTGCGGTCGTCGTCGTCGTCGTCCCCATTGGCGGCGCCGTTAGCCGACGACGACGACGCCGTTGTGGTTGTGGTCGTCGTCGTCGTAGTTGAGGTCAGTTCTGGAAAATTCGAATCTTTTTACGTAAACCAATCTCAAAATGCAACTTTTGGTTACAAGGTCGTCGCAAATATCGGCTGCAAATCTGCACAGTGAACAGTAATCTCTCACCATTCCACCACCTTTCATTGAAAACGTCCAATTTTTGCACACAATACACCAAATTAGCGCAAAATGCACCAATTTCGTACAAAACACACCAAATTAGAGCAAAATACACCGATTTCGCACAAAACACACCAATTTCGCACAAAACACACCAAAATAGCACAAATACACCAAAAAGCTCAAAACACACCCAAATACTACTATAACACTTAGAAACAAGCAAAACAGGTATTTTCGCACAAAATATACCAAAATACCTCCACTTTTAGCGCTGATCATCAAATACAGATGTTCGTGCGGGAAGTTGGCGAGATCTCTCGAGACGGCGTGCAGACTAATGGCCGGATACTCCAAGGAAAAGCCGCGATTTTCCCCGTTTAGCCAGGAGACGCAACTGCGCAAAAAAATTGCTACAGGGTGGAAATTGAGGATAAAATATGGAAAAATTCGATTTTGCGGAGGCTTGGCCACTTTAGAATGCCTGCCCGTCCCAGAATTCGGGCTCAATGGGGAATCACGGGCGAAAATTGCCAAATTTTAAATTTCGCCCACAAAAATCGAGTGGGAAACCTCTTTCTACAAACTCTCAATCCCTTATTATTCATCCATCCATCCAAAAATTTTGCGCATTTTCAAAGCTCCGCACCTCTCAGAAATGAAAAGTGTTCCGGGTCCGAGCTCTCGACTTTCCACAAAGGCGATCACATCGCTTTGCTGCAGTCGTATGCCTTCGCTGGGAGGCGGCAAATTCGTCAAAACCACCATTTCGGCCTAAATTCACTGTACTTCCAAGGAATCTCACAGTTTCGCTTTCAAATTTTGCGTTAGACTGCACGTTGGTTGTTGCTAAAAGACGCTCGCGTTGCTTGGAGGTCCTTGAGACTTGAGAGTATTGTTAAAATGCATACAGAGCAACCTACAGGGTGACTTCGATTCCTATGCTTAGGCTTAGGCTTAGGCTTAGGCTTAGGCTTAGGCTTAGGCTTAGGCTTAGGCATTCGGGCTTGAGATTAGTAATAAATATGCGTGTTCATCGGTTCATGCTTTACGAGTGCGCTGGGTATCCTTTGGAGTTGAGCTTAGGCTTAATTAAACCAGGCTTAGGCTTAGCTTGGTTTTGAGTTTCGTTCTGAAGCTTATGATTAGAACTGAAGCCTCAGCTTCAGGTTTAGTCTACTTCGGAACTCGCTTCCCTAGAATTAGACTAGGTAGGATTTTGGGGTCCTGCTGTGAGTGGCTTATCCTTGTGATCAAGCTTTGGCTTGACAAAGGCCGTTTGGGTTAATGGGTCGCAACGAAAGAAACAGGTACTGTAGTCCTACTGTATAAAACAGCCGACCATGGATCTGAGCGTTTTTTAGAAAGAGCGGGCTACACTCTTCGTGCATCAAACGTTGCTCGGACGCTGTCAACAGAAAGACAAGGGAAACGTGCAGGAGACCCTGCAGTGAAGCACTCCGACCAGAACGGGAGAAAGCAGACCGCCACTCACTTATCATGAGAAATAAGGCCGATTTCCGCCCAAAGATTCTCCACAAATTCCGCCGGCGCGCGAGTTTCAGAGTACGCATATTCCCTCCACCTACAAGGACCGGCCGGCGCGCAGCAGAACTCCACCGAAATCCTGTAGACCAGGCCGAATTGAGCTCAACATGCACCATTTCGCTTCGACGACCAGTAGTCGGCAGCTAATATTCGGGGCTGCGCCAATCGCAGACTCGCCTTGCCATTTTCGACGGGATAATAGACAATTCATGCGCAATTGCTCACTTTACAACGCCGTCTTTTCGCACTGCATTTCCTTCAAGTGTGAAGTTTGAATGCGCGCGCAAATTTGAGTTACAACATAGTTTGAGGAGAGTACGGTAAAAGTTGCATTCAAATTTGAACGTCGGCATTAGGAAAGTGGCTGTTTGAAGGCAAAATCGACACAAATTGGAGAAACCAATAGCGAATTCGCGTTCCTCGCTGCGAAATACCCCTAGAATCGACACTTCAACCGCACAATTACCACACTTTCAGTTTCGTCAACGTAGGGCTACGGTAGGTCAATTTTCGACAAAAACTCGCCAATCTTGATCCGAAACGCCAGAATAACGCCAGATTCGGCATCAGCGAGCTCGAAAGCACCGGGATCGACTCCAACATTGATTTTGACCACCCGGGTGGAAATCAGGGGCGTAGCCAGGATTGGCAACTGGGAGGGGCAAAAAAATTTTAGGGGGGGCAAAAATTATTTTGCTGTTTTAGTGCTAATTTCCGTATATTTAGCGCCGCAGGCGAGAATTTCGGTACTTTTGGTCTTGAAGGCAAAATTTCCAGTATTTGCAGCGTTGCAGGCAAAAAATTTCACCATTTATAGCGCCGCAGGCAAAAATTTTTGCTATTTATAGCGCCGCAGGCGAAAATTTGTACTATTTTTAGCGCCGCACGCAAAAATTTTTGCTATTTATAGCGCCGCAGGCGAAAATTTGTACTATTTTTAGCGCCGCAGGCAAAAATTTTTGCTATTTATAGCGCCGCAGGCGAAAATTTGCTACTATTTATAGTGCCGCAGGCGAAAATTTTTACTATTTATAGCGCCGCAGGCAAAAATTTTTTCTACTGACGGGCATCTGAGGGGGGCACGGCCGGCATCTGGGGGGGGGGGGAAATTCCCCCCCATGCCCCCACCTGGCTACGCCACTGGTGGAAATTCGAATTTTGGACGCGGCCGGCGTACGGTAGCCGAAAAAATATTTTTGAAAATTGATTCCGGATCAGTTTTCAACGGGGAGTCGCGTGGTGCAGTCCATTTGGCCGTAAATCATCGCAATCGGGCGCTAAAACGGCCGAAAGTCAGAAATTGGAATTTTCGACCCCCGACGGAGACCCGTTGGCACAGCAGAACTCAAGATTTCCGCGGCGGATTTCAGAGATTTTGGTCTTAAACGAAAGAGAACATGTTAATCTTGCCGATTTGAGATATCTGGCCCGATCCAACAACTCCCTGATTTACTAGGATTTTTTAAAGGCAAATTTTTCTCAAAAAACCACTTTCGGCTACCGTAACCCGAGAACGCGTCGGCCGATTGGCTCGGGATTTTTTTTCCGCAGAAGCTCTCGTAGAGGGTTATAACATATCCAAAGGGCATCAAAATCGGCCCACTATTCCAGAAATTCTAGCTGGGTGAACACCCTCTCAGTAAGTAAATTTTCAAATTTTTGAATTTTTCTCAAAATTTTCCCACTACGCGAAAAAAATGAAGGTCCTTCCACACCTACTATCCCTCGAGAGCTATCGATTAAAAAAAACCCCGTCCAAATCGGACGAGAAATGAGGCACGAAAGTGAGTGGCGAAAGTTTTGATCGGGAGCAGCTCCACTATAGCACTCCGCCCCTTTTGGGTCGGAGTGCTAAAAAGAGTGAGGACGAGTGCAAAGAAATACGATACAGTATGTAGGTTCAAGTTTCTCTCGCTCATTGCAACACTCCTTGCAATTCTCGACGACGCACAACAGAAATTTCTTCATCAGTCATAGAAAAATACTAGCCGTTCCTTCCTGTTGCAGAAGAATTTGTGTGATCTGAATAGCACGGAATGTAGTCGTCAATGGCCGTAATGTCCTGTTGCATAATCTGTCCTGTTGAAGGTCTGTCCGTTGCAAGGTCTGTCCTGTTGTGAGCCAACGGCGGCGGTCGCCTCGTGCGCGCGCCGCAACGTCCGTCCTGTTCATTGTCAAGGTCTGACCTGTTGCAAGGCCTGTCCTGTTGCAAGGTCTGTCGTGTTGCAAGGTCTCTCCTGTTGCAAGATCTATCCTGTTGCAAGGCCTGTCGTGTTGCAAGGTTTGTCCTGTTGCAAGGTCTCTCCTGTTGCAAGATCTGTCGTGTTGCAAGGTCTGTCCTGTTGCCTGTTACAAAATCTGTCCTGTTGCAAGATCTGTCCTGTGGTAAGATCTGTCCTGTTGCAAGATTTGTCGTGTTGCAAAATCTGTCCTGTTGCAGAAGGTCTGTCCTGTTGCGACCCAACGGTGCTGTCCTGTTGCAAGGTCTGTCCTGTTGCAAGATCTGTCGTGTTGCAAGATTTGTCCTGTTGCAAGATTTGTCCTTTTGCAAGATTTGTCCTGTTGCAAAATCTGTCCTGTTGCAAAATCTGTCCTGTTGCAAGATCTGTCCTGTTGCAAGATTTGTCCTGTTGCAAAATCTGTCCTGTTGCAAGGTCTGTCCTGTTGCAAGATCTGTCCTGTTGCAAGGTCTGTCCTGTTGCAAAATCTGTCCTGTTGCAAGATTTTTCCTGTTGCAAAATCTGTCCTCTTGCAAGATCTGTCCTGTTGCAAGATTTGTCCTGTTGCAAAATCTGTCCTGTTGCAAGATCTGTCCTGTTGCAAGATCTGTCCTGTTGCAAAATCTGTCTTGTTGCAAGATGTGTCCTGTTGCAAGCTTTGTCCTGCTGAAAGATTTGTCCTGTTGCAAAACCTGTCCTGTTGCAAGATTTGTCCTGTTGCAAGATCTGTCCTGTTGCAAGATTTGTCCTCTTGCAAGATCTGTCCTGTTGCAAGATCTGTCCTGTTGCAAGATCTGTCCTGTTGCAAGATCTGTCCTGTTGCAAGATCTGTCCTGTTGCAAGATCTGTCCTGTTGCAAGATCTGTCCTGTTGCAAGATCTGTCCTGTTGCAAGATCTGTCCTGTTGCAAGATCTGTCCTGTTGCAAAATCAGTCCTGTTGCAAAATCTGTCCTGTTGCAAGATCTGTCCTGTTGCAAGATTTGTCCTGTTGCAAAATCTGTCCTGTTGCAAGATTTGTCCTGTTGCAAAATCTGTCCTGTTGCACGCCGACAGCGCTGACTGCCTCGCGAACGCGCCGTACAAAGCGCCGCGCAAAACAAATGATAGAGAGCGGGCAGATTTTCCTGTTGCAAAATCTGTCCTGTTGCAAGATTTGTCCTGTTGCAAAATCAGGCCTGTTGCGAGCCAATGGCACTGGTCGCCTCGCGCGACCATCCTGTTGCAACGTCTGTACTGTTGCAAGATTTGTACTGTCGCAGAAAGTCTCTCCTGTTGCAAGCCAACGGCGCTGACTGCCTCGCGAACGCGCCGTACAAAGCGCCGCGCAAAACAAATGATAGAGAGCGGGCAGATTTTCCTGTTGCAAAATCTGTCCTGTTGCAAAATTTGTCCTGTTGCAAAATCAGGCCTGTTGCGAGCCAATGGCACTGGTCGCCTCGCGCGACCATCCTGTTGCAACGTCTGTACTGTTGCAAGATTTGTACTGTTGCAGAAAGTCTCTCCTGTTGCAAGCCAACGGCGCTGACTGCCTCGCGAACGCGCCGTACAAAGCGCCGCGCAAAACAAATGGTAGAGAGCCGCCAGATCCAATGCGAGCTTCGGGGAGCGAGCCTGATTGAGCGGCGACGGTGCTTGCCGTACTGTTCAGGCGATGCCTGCGTTGGAGGCAGGCAGCAACAGGCGGCGCTAGCCGTGCAGCGATTGATTGCCGCCGCTGGCGTCCCGCTGGCGTCTAGGCGCGCGCGTGCTGAAGCCTCGCGTGGCGAAGTGCTAGCGAGGCAAGCGCATGCTGAAGCGTCGCGTGGCGAAGTGCTAGGGAGGGGAGGCAAGCGTACTCAGACGGACAGACAAAACACCTAGCTAGCATAGTAATGTAGACTAGCCGTTCCTTCCCGTTGCAGAAGAATTTGTGTGATCTGAATAGCACGGAATGTAGCCGTCAATGGCCGTAATATCCTGTTGCATAATCTGTCCTGTTGAAGGTCTGTCCGTTGCAAGGTCTGTCCTGTTGTGAGCCAACGGCGGTGGTCGCCTCGTGCGCGTGCGCGCCTGCCGCAACGTCCGTCCTGTTCATTGTCAAGGTCTGACCTGTTGCAAGGTCTCTCTTGTTGCAAGATCTATCCTGTTGCAAGGCCTGTCGTGTTGCAAGGTTTGTCCTGTTGCCTGTTACAAAATCTGTCCTGTTGCAAGATCTGTCCTGTGGTAAGATCTGTCCTGTTGCAAGATTTGTCCTGTTGCAAAATCTGTCCTGTTGCAAAGTCTGTCCTGTTGCAAGATCTGTCCTGTTGCAAGATTTGTCCTGTTGCAAGATTTGTCCTGTTGCAAAATCTGTCCTGTTGTAAGATGGGTCCTGTTGGAAAATCTGTCCTGTTGCAAGATTTGTCCTGTTGCAAAATCTGTCCTGTTGCAAAATCTGTCCTGTTGCAAAGTTTGTCCTGTTGCAAAATCTGTCCTGCTGCAAAATCTGTCCTGTTGCAAGATTTGTCCTGTTGCAAGATCTGTCCTGTTGCAAGATTTGTCCTGTTGCAAGATGTGTCGTGTTGCAAGGTCTGTCCTGTTGCCTGTTACAAAATCTGTCCTGTTGCAAGATCTGTCCTGTGGTAAGATTTGTCCTGTTGCAAGATTTGTCCTGTTGCAAAATCTGTCCTGTTGTAAGATTGGTCCTGTTGGAAAATCTGTCCTGTTGCAAGATTTGTCCTGTTGCAAAATCTGTCCTGTTGCAAGATTTGTCCTGTTGCAAAATCTGTCCTGTTGCAAAGTTTGTCCTGTTGCAAAATCTGTCCTGCTGCAAAATCTGTCCTGTTGCAAGATTTGTCCTGTTGCAAGATCTGTCCTGTTGCAAGATCTGTCCTGTTGCAAGATCTGTCCTGTTGCAAGATTTGTCCTGTTGCAAAATCTGTCCTGTTGCAAGGTCTGTCCTGTTGCAAGATCTGTCCTGTTGCAAGATTTGTCCTGTTGCAAAATCTGTCCTGTTGCAAGGTTTGTCCTGTTGCAAAATCTGTCCTGCTGCAAAATCTGTCCTGTTGCAAGATTTGTCCTGTTGCAAGCTGTTCAACATTTGTCCTGTTGCAGAAAGTCTGTCCTGTTGCACGCCGACAGCGCTGACTGCCTCGCGAACGCGCCGTACAAAGCGCCGCGCAAAACAAATGATAGAGAGCGGGCAGATTTTCCTGTTGCAAAATCAGGCCTGTTGCAAGCCAACGGCGCTGACTGCCTCGCGAACGCGCCGTACAAAGCGCCGCGCAAAACAAATGGTAGAGAGCCGCCAGATCCAATGCGAGCTAAGGGGAGCGAGCCTGATTGAGCGGCGACGTTGCCTTGCCGTACTGTTCAGGCGATGCCTGCGTTGAAGGCAGGCAGCAACAGGCGGCGCTGGCCGTGCAGGGATTGATTGCCGCCGCTGGCGTCCCGCTGGCGTCTAGGCGCGCGCGTGCTGAAGCGTCGCGTGGCGAAGTGCTAGCGAGGCAAGCGCATGCTGAAGCGTCGCGTGGCGAAGTGCTAGGGAGAGGCAAACCTCGACAGACAGACGGACGGACAAAACACCTAGCTAGCATAGTAATGTAGATTACACAGTGCAATGCACTACAGAATAGTACAGTACAGTACGTTGAAAACGTTGTCGCGCCGGTGGGCGCATGTTGAGAAATCGTAGCTGGAAGACGAGCGGTTGGAAGGGGCGCCTTCCAAATATGGAGCAGTCGATTAGGGGGTTGCAACTCGGCCGCCGACCTAGGTAGCGGAGAAAGAAGGACGATTTCTACTCATTCCGTGTCGTTTTCAATCTTTGTCATATACTGCCGGGCACCCACACAGCTACGCATATACACACGAATGAGAGGAAGTTCTTTGTGTCGATCGAGCGTCGTATTGTAATGTCGAGAATCAATATCAGATGTTCTACTCGAGCGTGTGCAGTTGTTCTACTCGAGCGTGCAATTGTTCTACTCGCCCGTGCAGTTGTTCTACTCGAGCGTCCAATTGTTCTACTCGACCGTGCAGTTGTTCTACTCGAGCGTCCAATTGTTCTACTCGACCGTGCAGTTGTTCTACTCATGCGGAAAGTTGTTCTACTTGCATCAGGAGTTTCTCTCAAACATTTTCTACTCTCATCTCATGAAACATGGTTGTCTGAGGTCTCTCCGCTTCACGTACATAATCAAACTCGGGGTGTCCCACGGTGGGTGAACTTGCAACTTTGCTGACTAAATGAAGACTTTCAGAGAGCCGATCAATCTGAAAGTCTAACTGGTTGTATTATCGATAATAGCTTAAACGTCTGTCGAGTGAGACGCTTCACAAGCCTGACATGAGCGGGCGGCAGAGCTACGAAGTCAGAGTGCCGAATTGCATAGTGCCGAATTACAGGCGGCGCTGGCCGTGCAGGGATTGATTGCCGCCGCTGGCGTCCCGCTGGCGTCTAGGCGCGCGCGTGCTGAAGCGTCGCGTGGCGAAGTGCTAGCGAGGCAAGCGCATGCTGAAGCGTCGCGTGGCGAAGTGCTAGGGAGAGGCAAACCTCGACAGACAGACGGACGGACAAAACACCTAGCTAGCATAGTAATGTAGACTAGTGCCTTTAGCCCGTAGGTGATACTGTATACTCTACAGCCGAACGCCTATGGAAACAGAGGCACATTTATTGACCTATGGAAAACTGCCACTGTTCACAACCACACAGCCACACAGCAATGCTCACATCAGCCCGCAGGAGATTCAGATAGATCTAAGGCCGTTTGATGCTGTGCCCCTGCCAGTGCCTGAATTTATGGTTGCCCCAGCGTCCATGCCTCAGAATACACTGATTCAACCCACCGACATTTGTGCTTAGCCAATAGGTGTTTTCAGGTTTATCTAAAGTTGTTTGAGAAACTGCCCCTGCCAGTGCCTGCATTTACTGTCGCACCTGCTCCCATGCCTTTAAATATACCTCAGAGTCTGCAGTGAATGGAGCGACAACTCTGCAGTCTGCAGCGACAACTCTGCAGTGAATGGTGACATGACAGTGTGGAATTTCCACAAAAGTGGCATGCAGTCGCTTCTTAGTGCTCAGAAATGTACTGTGCAGCCGATATTTTCACGAATTTTGTGGAATTTAGACATCGGCCAATGTCCACAATAGGAGATGCAAAACTACAGAGGACGACGATTTTTTTGGTGTATAGATCATCGCGATCCGTAATGGCTGTCGAGAGTTATTGTGTTAACAGTGTGCGGACAGACGTGTGACAGACACCGTTAGCCGCTTAGTATATAGGACTAGTGCCTTTAGCCCGTAGGTGATACTGTAGGTCAATGACTGTCGACGATCGCCTGACTCAGCTGCTGCAATTGGTCACCAGCCACCAGCTACTGTATAGGTCCACTGCTGTAGAGCCTAATCCTGCCATTCTGCGACCAGTTGCAACTCACCAGCGAAAGCCCGTAGGTGTTTCTGTAGTATTTGTAATGACTTCTGATGGTCCCAAGCCTATAGAGCATGACGGATCATCAGCCGGCACTGTTCTGCAGTCCAAAGAGCATTCGATCATCTGTAACTGATGACAAACAGCTCTTCTGTCCTACGCATCGTCTGATTCTCAAGTTCTCAAACCGACAGAGCGCAACGGATCGTCCAATACAACTGGTCTGAAGTCTGTACAGTCAATGACTGGTTCGTCTTTTAGTGACGGCACCTCAGCCGCAGTGCGTCGCGCGAACAAACAGACATCGTTAGCCGCGTAGTATATAGGACAGCCGCAGTGCGTCGCGCGAGCAGAGCGTCTTTTCGTAAATGAATGACAAACAGACATCGTTAGCCGCTTAGTATATAGGATAATATGTACATACACGTCACGCTTGTACAAAGCACAAGGCGCGCAGCAAAGACATAGATAAATCATATAAATTGTGCAGTCACAATAGATCACATTTGATTGGCATCTTGTTATGGTCTTTCTTTCGTCGATGTACACTCACGAGGATTATTTCCAACCATTGTCAAACTCGGATTTTGTACAGTTTCTTATTCTTCAGTGCTCAGTTGTTATCGCTTGTACATGTTGCGGCTGCTAGAGAACTCAAACCTCAATGGCATCGAGGTCCATCATCTGAAGATTTGGAATTGACTTTGGTGCACAGGATGTGCAAGTAATTTCGAATTGCTTCAAATTCAAAAGTAGTTATTGTTTTTCCACAGGTAAATTTTAGGTCGGTCAGTAACTATGACTGCACGACATACCTACCCACAGCTACCGCAACCCATAATCATTTATTCAAACTTGTCTACAATAATTCCAGCGATCAATTGCATTGCACTGCATTGTATCCACTGCAATCTCGATCCACAGTAATCTTCCACGACCTACAGTAACCCAACACTAATCCACAGTACCTGGACCAAAGCGGGTCTGTCGTGAGCCGCTTCAGCATCTTGAAAAGCCTGAATGATCTGATCTGCCAAATCGGCCATCTGATCCATCTGATTGATAGCGTGGCCGACGTATCGATCGATTAGATCGTTATCACCGCTGGCCAGCTCGCGAAGATAGCTGTAGGGGAATTATTGGAAAATTGATTTTTGGCATAATTGATACTTTTGTGAGGATAAAACCTCATTTGTAGGTTTACCGAAGAAATCTCCAATTGCCCCCCTCCAAATAAGCGACCCCGCTCTAATAAGCGATTCCCACCCCCCCCCCCCCCCCCACACACACACACACACACTTTAGCACACTTAAAACTTCAATAGTCTATGTGTAAGACATGTGCATGGATGAATATATATGCTTCTGCTATCAGGTTTTGTGAGCCAAACACATAATCATGCAGGTTTCATTCAACGCAAAGAATTGCTAAGTTGCACGCTCAGACTTGCGTTGAACTGTAAGTGCCCCTCATCTCATCCAATAAGCGACCACCCCCCCCCCAATAAGCGAACCCCTTGAAGGGGTGATTGAAATAATTAGCGGTCAGGTCGCGTTTATTGGAGGTCTTACGGTAGTTTAATACTCACCGTTTCAACAGCCACCAGAAAGCGTCGTGCTCGTCTCTGACAGCGTTTGCCTGCGTGCAACTGGCCCTGTCAATTAGAATAGAATTGAATTAATCGAAACCACTGCTTAAAATGAAATTATAAAACTCCGAACCTGTTGTGCTGCAGCAGTCTTAAAGCCTTCATCAAGCCAAGAACCAAACCGTCGCCCGCCTTGCGTAGGTCGTCGTTGAAGGAATCCAGAAATCTGAAATTTGTGTTTAAGAAGTTTAATTTACATTTTGCTGTACTATTTGTTACGTAATTGGAATGTTTCGTTGCCTGCCGACGCATGTCAGAATCGGAAATTGGCATCGTCAGCCATTGCTATGGTTCAAGCGGTTCGAAATAACTTGAAATTTTGACTTGGAATAACACATCAGAGAATCAGACGACAATGTGCCACACTTCGTACATCTCTGAGCAATTTTTCCCAAAGTGTGGAGTCATTTAAAACACCAAAATAGCTTCAATCAACAAACACTGACTGTTTGACTTCCTCGTATATTCCGGGCGAGAGTTGCTTGAAAGCGGTCAATGGCACTTTTTGAGAAGCCGGCAGTTGAATTGAATTGTTCTCCCGATCGTAGCAACTGAGCAGCTCAATAAGCAACAGCTCGACCGAAGTTAGGCCTGAAGCGATCAGCCCATTAGCGCTAAATTAGCATACCGTAAATCCGCCAATAAGCGCCATGGGCGTTTATTTTTTCAACCTACCTCTAGGAGGGGCGCTTATTGGAGGGTGGGGCGCTTGTTCGAGGGGGGCACTTATTGGAGGATTTACGGTAAATCATAAATAAATCACATGGAAGTTAATTTACCAACAGATCGAATTTGGCTGAGCTTGCTATCAAATACAATTGACGAATGTGTGTCTGAAATATTTTGTGAGATGTGCAAGCTAATCGCGTTTTAGTTTAGTTTGTCGACTTTAAATTCGGTTAGTACCAAATTAAAAGCTGATTTGTCAATTATAACAAGGAAATTAACCAAACATTCTGAGAATTTGGAAAATAATGGCATTTAAGTTTAATTTAACAAGGAAATTAATCCCACCTTTGAGCAGCGTCATCTGATCGAATATCCACATTCTGTTGAATAGTTCAATCTTATTACTCCAGCGGGCCGCCCTTCGAATCATATGCTCCGACATAGCCATAAGTCGCTGCAAATCGATCTCTCCATTTGCGTTGGCGAAATTAGTGTCTGCCGATTCCTGCAATCGGAATTTCGTAAACTTATATATAAAAAATTTCAAATAGAGCATTGGGTGCGCCTTAGCTATATATAGCCATACATGTAGGAGAGGGGGGGGAGGGGGGGGGAGGCGGGTTGGACTTAATGCGCAGGCGGAGCTATGTACACAAGCTCAAAACACCAGTGTGTGGCACATAGCACTACCAAGCTTAATTGGCGCGCATTGCATTCACACACACTTCCAATGTAACGCTCACCATTTCAGGGGCCTCAGGCATGGTTGCGATCCGAAACAGTCGCTTGAATTCCCCGTGAGACACGCGCAGAACGGTCCCTCCCGGCAGCAGCACTTCTGCAAAACAAGAAAACTTTTCTTACAGTTCCTGAGATGGCGGCATTTTGTGCATACCACGCATGTCGTCGTCAGCTTGCGAAAGATTGGCGCAACAGAAGGCTTCCGGCGCCGCGTTGTAACCGCCGATGGGCGGGCTGACTTGCCCGTTGTGGTCGTCGTCGTCGTTGTGGTCGTGGTCGACACTATTTTGCATTTGCTCCAACTTCGGCCGCTTCACGCAGATTCTTGTCTTTTTCATGCCGGCCTGACATTTAGGCAAGAACTACGGTATAAACTTTAGTAGAATTTGAAATCCCGCCACTACAGTACACTCCCACCTGGAAGCATTTGGCCAGCCGACATTTGGTGCATGCCCTACGCGCCTGCGTGGAGACGTCACAAAGTCCTCCTTTCCTCGAACACTTGAGAGCGCTCTAAATAATTGGTGTTTAGTTGCAAACTTTATTTACAATTTCAAAATTGCGCCTTACCGTAGTCTTGCGCTTGTGGGCCACGCGTCGGAAGAAGGCGGCACACGGACCGCAGGAAATGGCACCAAAGTGGCGTGAATTGGCGCCTGAGCCGCAAACGGCACAGGCCGGGCGCAAATTAACTCTGTAATATGCGTGCGTGGGTTGATTCGCTTACGTTACATTATACACACATACATAGGTAGTAGGTACATAGGTACAGTACCTCGTAGTATGATTTTGGCGTCAAGTTTGGCATTGGTGCCTCACGATAACTTGAACGTTTCGACTTTAAAGAGGCAAGCATTCACTACAGTAGTCTTCGTTTGGCTACGGTAACTCTCCAATCAAGCTCACCCTTTCTCCGTGGTATTTCTCTTCTGTATCGTTTGTTTGGATTCCTTCATGGTAAAAGTTTTGTGCGAGAATTTCTTCAAATCACTTCGAAATACACTCAAAACTCCCTCTGTATCAGAAGGCGAAAGTCAACCGCGAAAATACGACGATCGTTTTGTGAGAGACTATTTTGAGAGAGCGCGTCGCGCGCGCGCGACCCCATTCGGGCGGCGGCGATGTACGATTACCGGTTCTTTTGGGCGAGCCAATTTTAGCGCGCGCGCGCTTAGCGCGTGAGTGAGACAGGCTACAATGCGCAAACTTTTCTGCGCGCGAAATTAATCACGCGCGGAGGCGCCCCAGTGCGTTGGAGTAGGAAAATAGACACGAAAACTGTGAGTCGAACTTTGCGCAGAGCGATGAGACCATATTTTGTTTGCGAAACACATTTGCAAACCAACATCGGCGTTTCGTTCGAATTGCGGCCTTGCTTGACGCGTGCATTAGTTGATAGTTCGTCCCTGCGAGGCCGATTATCGGAAGACAACATTTTACATGTGAATACCAACGAGACGAATTGAGCTTCGCTACATACCTACGTAGTGCGATATCAATACCGCGCCCAGGGCTAAGTCTGAATGAGTGCCCCCAATTCTGAATGAGTGCCCCCAATGTTGTAAGTGTGGCGTCTATCTACATAATCGCGGTGTGAATAGAGCCGCGGGGCCAAGAATCTCGTCTGTTGGAGTTGTTATACCGTGTTCGGTCCCTATACCGCCAAGCAAGACTTTCCTTTGAAATCAGGCTATGCTTAGGCTCGCCCTGCGCCCACAGTGCACAAGATTCAGTCGGCGTCGCAGTCTGGCGGGTCGAAGCTTGGGCTTAACGCGAGACGCGACCGGTGACCGATTTCAGGGCGCGCGGAGTGGAATAAACACTCCTCCATCTACTTCACCTCCTGCTTAGGCCTGCTGTGCCCAACCGGTTACTCACACGGCGGTGGAAGTAGCGCGCCTCTATCTAGGTCTGGGCCTGGGGGCACTCATTCAGAATTTTGGGGGCACTCATTCAGAATTTCGAGGGCACTCATTCAGAATTTGGGGGCACTCATTCAGAATTTTGGGGACACTCATTCAGACCCAGTCTAGCGCGACTCTCAAATCCCAGAGCCGATGCACAATGCTCGCGAGCAAGTAAATTACCCGTGTGCACTGCTCATTAGCTCCCCAAAAAGTTTTAACTTGTGCACGCGCAAACGGACAATTAAGGGCTTAAGGCCATATCTACGGCGAAATAGAAACCTAGAAAGTGACTGTGTGGCGGCAGAAGCGCGCACGATACATACATTGCTAATTAGATGCCTACTGTATGTGTATGCTGTTGCTGTTGTGGTCAGTCGCTCAAATTGTTCCGCGTCTGAAACACTTGCAGGCGCCGTACGTACATGTAGTCTACGTGCTAGTGATGGCAACTTTTGAAATTTCAAAACCGGGCAAGTAAAAGTAAGTATAGCGGGGTTTCTAAAAAACCGGGTACCAGGTTTTACCCGGTTATTTTTTGACGATTCTGGGTAAGTAAAAAAACCGGGTACGGGTAAGCGAAACTGGGTAAGTACCAAGTAAGTACACCCGGTTTTTAAAAACCGGGTAAAACTGGGTAAGTACTTACCCGGTTTTCAAGTTGCCATCACTACTACGTATAATGTACATGCGTGCCACACATTCCCGGACTGGCAACGTTGCGCTGTAACGACGCTGCGCGCGCCGAAACTAACGAAATTCCGTCCAGAGTTTGCTGACGGCACAAAGCATCGATACAACGCCACTTTGTGTGAATAACGTGCATGGCTTCGGCTTAGGCTTAGGCTTAGGTAACGGTAACGCAAACGTTCCTTCAAGCATCTAATTCTCTCCGTTTGATTCTACACACAAGGCTTCCGCAAGCGCAAAGGCGATGCAGGCGAACAAACACGAGAACAAATCGCCGGCACTACACAGCAGACGTTTTCGAGGCCGCTTGCCAAAATCAAGTGTCTTGACTTAACTTTCTTTACGCCAGAGATTCTCAGTTCAAAAGGCTTCGAACGAAACTTCCACACAGCATAGGTAGTGCGATTTCTCACATACCTAACCAATATTGGCATTTCCCGAAACTAACCAATCACGAAACGATCTGTGTAACATTGCTTCCCAGCAACTCAACAAACGCGGACAACTCAAAGAAGTTGGAGGCTATCACAGTCTCCACAGGGGCCTCGTGGTGCCTCAGAAGGTGGCGGCAGCGGCCGAAGCTATCCTGAGAGGCCTCTTTCGCAACAACAAAGTTTGCAAACAATACTGCAAAATTATTATGGGCTGACAACGTGGATATTGGCTCATCGAAGTAGTGATTGGGGAGGGTGTTATCCACTAGAAAACTCGGTTACTCATACTCATACTGTATTGGTGACTGCTATATATTGCGGTAGTTGTACAGTACTGCAATTAGAATTGCAACAACACACCCTGCAATAAAGCATTCAAGTAGGACACTATATCTCTCAATGCGTGTAATTGGTGCCCCCCCCCCCCCAGGCCCCACCCCCACGCCAAGCAATATTGAGGTACCTTGTAGCTGCTTATTTGACCAGGCTGTGAAAGCTACATTTAACTCACGCCAGGAGTTATTTACTGAGTTGTGTGTAGTGGTGGCAGCTTGAAACTAAGTAAGTACTTACTTAGTTTTACTTAGTTATTTTGGAACTGAGTACTTAGTTTCTTACTTACTTAGTTATATTTTTGGAAAACTAAGTATACTTACTCGTACTCATACTTAGTTTTCCAGGTCCGTACTTACTTAGTTATGCAAAATTTACTAAGTACTTTCTCATACTTACTTAGTTTTAAATAATTAAGTAAGAAACTAAGTAAACCAAATTGTTGACATGTTGACCTATTTTGGCGCTGTATACTCGCGCATTGCCTGGCTTGAATGGGCTTTTCTGCGATGAGTTACTCAAAGAATGTCAAATTTGCTAAACAACTTTTCTTGGAGACCATTTATGGCCCTACTAACCTCGAATTAACAACATACCAGCATTTCCGAGACCAGATTAACTTTTATTTTCTTGTGCTTGCTTACTCAGTTTACTTACTTAGTTTACCCAGATTTTTCGAGTACTTACTTATTTTTTCGCCGCGCCCCAGCGCGGCGAGTATATATGTTGCAGGCCATGGCCGTCTTCAGGCCATCGCCGTCTAGACGGCTTTGGCCTGGTCGATCAGGCCGTGGCCGTCTAGACGGCGTTGGCCTGATGCGTCAGGCCATGGCCGTCTTCCGCTCGAAAAGACGGCCGCGGCCTGATCGACCAGGCCGTAGCCGTCTTTAAGAGTGCGAGTGCTTTCAGCTGTTGCGAGCGCTTGCAGGGAAGGGGCACAGCAGGCCTAAGCAGGAGGTGAAGTAGATGGAGGAGTGTTTATTCCACTTGCAGTTTGCACTAAAACTCGGCCGGCGTCGCGCCTGGCGGGTCTCAACTGAGGCTTAGCGCGTCCACCAACTTCAGGGCGCGCTCCGCGCGCCCTGAAGTCGGTCACCGGTCGCGTTAAGCCTAAGTTTCGACCCGCCAGACTGCGACGCCGACTGACTCTTGTGCATTGTGGGCGCAGGGCGAGCCTAAGCATAGCCTAAACTGGAAGGAATACACTATGTCGGAAACTAACAGAGAAAGGAAAAGACGGCCATGGCCTGACGCAGCAGGCCGTGGCCGTCTAGACGGCTGTGGCCTGACGCATCAGGCCACGGCCGTCTTCTGCTCGAAAAGACGGCCGCGGCCTGATCGACCAGGCCAAAGCCGTCTAGACGGCGATGGCCTGAAGACGGCCATGGCCTGTGACATATATGTCGTAGGAGGAAGTGCAATCCAGGGAGAAGTGAAATCTTCGCTGGAAAACAGCCGATTGCACCAAATCCGGGAAGAAGTGCAATCACACTGCGTGCGGCGCACCCCACCCGTCCCGCCGCTTGGGTAGATGCGAAAGCCCCACATCCCTCGCACACTGCGACGACCACCCCCCCCCCCCCCCTTACTCTCTTCACCACGAGAGCCATGAGAATGGGCAGTGGGCACCACCATGCCAGCGTTTCGCGCGCCAGCTGACGATGTGCTTGTGGAAGCAGATGTTAGATTCTCACGGCCAAATGTAGCCAGGGGCCGGTTTCATAAAATGCAGATTCAGAGCTCAGACGTCAGAAGTCAGATCTGAATCAAGTATTCAGATTCAGAAAATTTCGGTTTCATAAAGCTTTTTGGCTATTCTGAATGTTTTGTTCAGAATTTGAACCAAAAGGCTCAGAATTGAATGTCTACATTCAGAATCTGAACCCAATGTGATTCAGATCTGAGTCACCCATCTGAACCCGGATTCCGAAGATAGTATAGTTTGCGTCGTTTAGGGCTTGCAGACGCCCAAATACTGCTGTCGCGCTCCATATTCCAACGTTTGGCGACTATTTAACCAAAATTCAGTGTACATCTGAAGTCACTGTAGTAGTTTTGAACCCATGTTCAGGTGCGCACACCTTCTGAGTGAGTTTGGGCTCAGAACTCAGAAATCTGAACAACTCGTCTGAGTGGTTAATATTTTATGAAACCGAAGGGTGAATTTTTCGGAATGTTGAATCTGAATCTGAGCGATTTCTGTCTGAATCTGAGTCTGAATGTCTAAACGTTTATGAAACCGAAATTCTGAATCTGAACTCGGAATCTGACTTCTGAATCTGCATCTGAGCTTTATGAAATCCACCCCAGGTGACCTTAGTTGGGTGGTTTGTCCGATCTAGGTAATTTGCAAATGGCCTCGTAAGGTTAGGCCGGCCTCGCTGATCCTACGGTTCACCAAATACGTATGATGTTTGGATCGGACAAACTACCCGCCAAGGGTCGTTTGGCTCGTGGTACAAATTTGTCACGTCATGGCTGAGATGAAGTCGTCGCAGCAATGTTTTCCCAGCCTGCTGTGTGCCAACGGATCGTGTGCTGAGTTACATCGCCCACTGTGAGATTTGATCGCGGACTACGAGAAAGGCGCATTGAGAAGAGGGTGAGGGGAGGGGGGTCGCGATGGCTTGGGGGGGGGGGGGGGGGGGGGGGGGGGGGGGGGGGCTTTCGCATCTACGCAAGCGGCGGGAGCGGGGGGGGGGCAGCGCCGCGCGCAGCGAGATTGCACTTCTTCCCGGATTTGGTGCAATCGACCGTTTTCCAGCGAAGATTTCACTTCTCCCTGGATTGCACTTCCTCCTACGACATATATACGGACGCTATTGTCCGTGTGTGTGTGGGTATCGATAAACTAGACATGACGGTTAGTGCCACCCGATGGAGTCGAATGCGCTGAGTAACGTGCCGTTGTCCGTTTCTGTTGCTAATTTTCCTATTTCGAGATATTTATGATTAAAATACGAAAATGTCAAAAATGACACTTTTATTCACAAGTCGTAGCGGCAAAGTTTTTTGCTGAAATGGAAAGGACACAATACGCGATGAATTTGTGACGTAGTTTCGGATTTTGGAATTCACCAAATTAGGGATATTTTCAAGGTTTTTGTCAAAATTCCCAAATTTCGACAAATTCAAACAGCTTATATTTGAAAACTTCTTTGCACCGATGTATCGAGCATAGTCTGCCAAGTATTTGGCAAATATTTTCAGCGAATATAATTAGCGAAATTTAGGATATTTTTAAGGATTTCGTTAAAATTCCCAAATTTCGACAATTTCAACCAACTCAAATTTTAAAATTTCTTTTCACGGATGTGTCGAGCGTAGTCTGCCAAGGATTTATCAAATAATTTCAAATTTTATAATTGACGAAATTAGGGATATTTTCAAGGTTTTTGTCAAAATTCCCAGATTCCGACAAATTCAAACAGCTTATATTTCAAAACTTCTTTGCACTGATGTATCGAGCATAGTCTGCCAAGTATTTAGCAAATAGTTTCAGCGAATATAATTAACGAAGTTTAGGATATTTTTTGAGTATTTTGTTAAAATCCCCAAATTTCGACAATTTCAAACAGCTTAAATTTCAAAATTTCTTTTCACGGATGTGTCGAGCATAGTCTGGCAGGTATTTATCAAATAGTTTCAGATTTTATAATTCACGAAATTAGGGATATTTTCAAGGGTATTGCCAAAATTCCCAAATTTCGACAATTTCAAACGGCTCAAATTTCAAATATTCTTTACATGGTTGTGTCGGGCATAGTCTGCCAAGTATTTAGCAAATAGTTTCAGATTTCATAATTAACGAATTTAGGGATATTTTCAAGGTTTTTGTCAAAATTGCCAAATATACACAATTTCAAACAGCTTCAATTTCAAAATGTCTCCACATGGTTGTGTCGGGCGTAATCTGCCAACTAGTTAGCAAATAGTTTCAGATTTTGTAATTAACGAAATTAGCGCTATTTTCAAGGGTTTTGTTAAAATTCCCAAATTTCAACATTTTCAAGTAGCGTAAATTTTTAAATGCCTTGACATGGTTGTGTCGGGCATTGTCTGCCAAATATTTAACAAATAGTTCTAGATTTTATAATCAACGAATTTAGGGATATTGTCAAGGTTTTTGATAAAATTCCCAAATTTCGACAATTTCAAATAGCTTAAATTTCACAATGTCTTGGCATGGTTGTGTCGGGCATTGTCCGTCAAATAGTTCTAGATTTTATAATTAACAAATTTTGTAACGGTGCCATAACCGTTCGCATTTTTGATCCAAAAGAAAAGGGCGTCGTCCCATTTAGACCCTCTTCATTCCAAAGTGAACCTGCGGCGAACATTCCTGATCCATTTATGGATCAGTGCCCACCAATGCGCCTTATAGGCATCGATTGCCCAAGAATGGCACAAACCTTCTTTGGAAACACGAGGTAACTGCGGCGAAACTCCCCGAAGAAATGCTCAACTTTCTATTCTGACGCAATATTGAATATACTCCTCAAATGCACGAAACACTATGCGATGCCAATCAACCATCATCGGGTACCCACTACCCAGTTTTTTCGCCGCGCCTCAGCGCGGCGAGGTGTATATATACGGATGACAATGTCTGTCTGTGTGTCTGTGTGTGTGTGTTTCCGTCGCACCGAAGTAAAGTCAGTGACATATGTGGTCAAGTAGAGTCGATGTCGCTGAGTACGGATCCGATGTCCGTTTCTGTTGCTAATTTCGCATTTTCGAGATATTCGCAATTAAAATTCGAAAATGTCGAAAATCGACTTTTTTGTCTCATGTGCTAGCCGCGAAATTTCTTCAGAAATGGAAGGAGCATGGACCGCGGATAATTTGTAACACCAAAGAAATTTTTTGCAGATGCGGAATTTAATAGAAATACGCGATTGTTTGTCAAAATTGCATAAATTGACTAAAATGCAAAGTCATTTAGTGACAAATGTGAATGCAGAAATGGAAAGGTCGTATGCCGATAAGAATTTGTGACATAGTTTTAAAGTTTTTAAAAATTGCAATTTCGAGATATTTTCAATCAAAATATGAAAATGTCGAAAATCGACTTTTTCACCTGATGATATAGCGGCGAAATTTCTTCAGAAATGGAAAGAGTATAGACTGCGGATAATTTGTAACGCAAGAGAAATTTATTGCAAATGTGGAATTTAATAGAAATACGTGATTATTTTTCAAATTCCATAAATCAACAAAATAGAACGTCGTTTTTTTGACGAATTTGAACGCAGAAATGGTAAGGCCGTATGCCAATAAGAATTTGTGACATAGTTTTACAGTTTTAATAAATTCAAATTTGGAGATATTAGAATTAAAATTTAAAAAAATCTCAAAATCGATATTTTTGTCTGATGGCCAGAACAGCTGTTTATTGATGAATGTGCACTCGGAAACAGAAATGCGTACGCTGAAAACAGGAATTCGCTCGCACCAAACTTTTGGCAAGGTTTTTGGTGGATGTAACGTTTTCACACAGGTAGGAAACACCAGATAAACGGCGTCGTATCATGCCGATAACATATAGCGAACGCGGCGATATCACTGAGCTTCAGATCAGCTGTACAGACAACCGTATCGTGGGGATAGGTGCACTTGGCATTAAGGTACACATTCTCAAGACACTTTCTCCAGATGCGGCTAACGTTGTGTACAAAGTTCACTATACTGTTCACCAAAATTCGACAGACACAAAGTATAGGTTGAACTTTTTACACACACAGCTTGTTACTCTAAGCTTGTTGTTAGAAACTGAGTAAGTACGCTTTACTTACTTAGTTTTACTTAGTTTTCTGAAAAACTAAGTACTTACTTAGTTACTTACTAGTGATGGCAACTCGAAAACCGGGTAAGTACTTACCCGGTTTTACCCGGTTTTTGAAAACCGGGTATACTTACTTCGTACTTACCCGGTTCAGTTTTGCGTACCCGGTTTTACTTTTACCCGGTTTTTGGCCGAGTTTACTTACCTGGTTTCCGTCCGAAAACCGGGTACCTGGTTTACTTACCCACTACCAAAACTTGGGTAATAAACCGGGTAAACAGTTGTCATTTGCTACTTCTGCTCAAATTTTCTTGTCTGTTATGTGCGCAAAGTCAAATGAAATGACAGCATTTCTAGTTGAATAGACTGCAACTTCTCGCTCCCAAATTCTCAAATTTAGGTAAATTGACAGCATGTGAAGTTTTACAAAGAAGGCTCCAATTCTTGATGAGAATCTGCACCACCAAACAACAGTAAAAGCACAATGTTTCAACGATGAGAATACCGTCGTCATCTCCGTACAAAGTGTCACTTGCTTCTGGAAGTCAGCGTGCTTCTGAAAGTTCTGTATTCGGGTGGTATTATCGACACGTCTCGTCTCCTTTGGCTGACGTTAGTAGAACGTAAAAGTTGCTTTAACTTGTTTTGTTTCGTTTCACGAATTACAGATGCTCATAAATTTACGGTATTGAAGGCGAAGTGAATGTATGACTTCTCGAAGAACATAGGTGTTAACAAAATGCGATAATTTTGGCTTTCTGACTAGCAGAAATCGAGATTCCTACTTGAGTTTACTTACCCGGTTTACCCGGTTTTATGCCCAAGTACTTACCCAGTTTTCAAAAAACTGGGTATACTTACTTGTACTTACCCGGTTTTCAAATTTCAGATTCTACTTACTTTTACTTACCCGGTTTTAAAATTCTCAAAGTTGCCATCACTATTACTTACTTAGTTTTATTTTTGGAAAATTGCCACCACTGGTGTGTGTGTGTGTGTGTGTGTGTGTGTGTGTGTGTGTGTGTGTGTGTGTGTGTGTGTGTGTGTGTGTGTGTGTGCGCGCGCGCGTGCGCGCGCTGGTGGTCGCCCTTGTGAAATAGGCCCCTGATAGCGGTATCCGGGGCGCTCGGTGTCGTGAACGACGACTAGCTCAGAGCGGCAGGCGAAGCGAGCCGGCGACCCATTGCACCAATTCACAATTCCAAAGTTGTACTCGATTGGTCGAACTTTTGAAATGGGCTTTGTTCATTGGATGGTTTTGAATCGCGACGGCGATTATTGATTGGTGCAATCGGTCCCAGGTCCTTTGTTCGTCTGGGGCCCGGCCGGTGGTCGACGAAGACGACGGACCAAAGATCCTTTTCGCCGATGGAAGACCAGGAATCGCCCTGGGGGTCTGTGAAGCACTTTTTAAATCTGTATAACACTTGTGATGCTTTGAAACTTTGAAGTACAAATGTGCCAGAATTGCTTTTATAAGTGGAAGTTCCAAAAGTCGATTAAAAGTGGAAGTTTGTCGCTCAATTCGTCACAAGTGTTTGTACATTTTGTGACTTACACACACAAATCCAGAATATTTGGTAACGGTATTAATGCGACTGCAATTTGCCTGTGCCGTGGTATTGGGCAGGGCTTGACACAAAGTAAAAGGCACAAACTGGCAAAAACGACACCAATCAATGTTTGATCAGCAAGTACCAAAATACACACGCGTGGAAAATGCGAGCTGCTTTGCGAGAGGCGAGCTGATGTGTTGCACTAACACTTCACAGGCAACTGTTCAATTTCACTATGCTGTTTCTAAAATAATGCTAAGCTCCGCTGTCGCAATAAAAGGATTTCCACTGCCCCACCTTGCGATATGTCCACATGCCTGAAAGAATGCAGAGGCGACGTCAGGTTCAGAAATTTGTCGAGCCAAGTCTTGTCTGTTTCAGCAGTCAACACGCGCCGACCCTCGCGTCTGGACACGCGATTCAAAGCTGGCGTCGAGAACGATCCTAAAAATCGTCAATAAATAAAGTTCATGATCAGTTACAGCATTCTGTGCCTTCAGTAACGGAAACTCAGTGTCAGATACTAAAACTGGAGCTCGAGATGTGGTGGTATAACTGATACTGAAACTAAGACTGAAACTCAGCAAACATCATTATTTTTGGGCGAATCTGAAACTAAAACTCGAGAGGTGTCAGCTCATTACTGATACTACAGCTGACACTGAAACCAAAAGCCGGCATGATAGTATAAAACTGAAATGTGAACAATAATAAGAACCAGGCAAGTCGTCCGGGGGACGCAGTATACTCCACAAATTTGAACTCCTACGCATAGTGACTTCCCTCTGGTTGCAACCTCATGATACCTTGGAGTGCAAAAGTAATGCCGAATTCGTGATCGCCACCCCGTAAAAGCCCGGAATCGATGTAGAACACCCCTAACTTCCTATGGAGTCCTGGAACTGAAATTCTGCAGTTAGGGGACGGTAGCATGCGATTTCGTCATAGGTACGTTCAAACATCATCTAAACGCTAAACGAATGCGAAATTCGTAATCAGCGCCCCCGAAAACCCCGAAATCGAGTATAATATTGGCAAAGTCGACCCGACGCGCAAAATTCAAACCGACGCGGCAGGGATACTGTAGCTCTGCATATTTGCCAAAAACACTTTTCTGGACCAGATTTCAGTGTAGAATCGCTTAAAACCACTTTTGGAACGATCCGGCAACGCATTCGGGCGCTACAGACGTCGAAACGCGAAAATCGCACTTTTCGACCCCGGAGTCGAAAAAGTTGCGGGAAAATAACTTTTTTTGTGTTTCGCCCGATTTTCTCCTTTCATGGCTCATTCGATAGAGGACATCTGGGAAGGAGCAACAAAAGCGGTCTCGCCGCTCTAGCTGCTACCTAGCTCGCACAGCAGCCCATCAAAGTCGACCCGGGGCCAAAATTCGCGAATTTTTCAAATTTGGCGCTAAAATGGGTCCCGCAGCGATCCAATTCTTTTTTTCCGTGTTCGGCACTATCGAGTACTACAACATATCAAAAGATAGTATATACCATTATATGCAACTTTTTCGAGTTCTACCTTGCCCAACCCAATGTTCAGTACTTTGAAAATTTAAATTTTTGAATTTCCCGCCAACGGGGTCCCGCAGCGTGACCCCGTTTGGTGTCCACCCTGCCCACTTACTAGGCCTACCCAACGCAAAAGACCGTTTGGAAATCGGCCTCATCGCGCGCGAACCTCATCCGATCCAAATTACTGCGTTTCGCGCACAAACGCTATATACTCCACACTTTTTTGTGGAATATAAACAGCGGAGCAGTGTTAAACCGAGACTAAAGCGAGCCTCTATCGAACAGTATACCGTAATTGCTGTAATAAGCCCCACTCCAATAGTACCCCCCTAGAGGGGTTGAAAAATAAGCCCCCCGGGGCTTATTAGAGTATTGACGGTACCCGCCCACCGGCGCCCATCTCCAGCACAGGGCCTTTGGTGGCCAGCACGGAGGCTAGAAGCGGCCTCAGATGACTGCCAAAGGCCGTGATGCGTTTAGGCAGTTTCGTGAACAGTTCATCATTGCGCACCCTCTCCAACTGAAGCCTTTTCGTGTGCTTTGGCAGAGGAGCGAAAGCGCCGCCGCAGCGCTCAGGCGGATCCCCTGAACGCCAGTGCTAAGGAGTGCTGCGAAGACATCTCAACTCTTCTAAAAGCCGCCCAATTTGCGCAGTGTAGTTGTCAAGAATTCGGCCCTACACAATTACCTGTAACTAGTACTTAGCTACCGTGAATCCTCCAATAAGCGCCCAGGGCGCTTATTTTATTAAACGTACCTCTAGAAAGGGCGCTTATTAGGGGGGGGGGGGGGGGGGGGGGGGGCCGGTGATGTGCGAAAATGTGTGTCGCCACACATTTTGGACGTCGAAAATGTGTGTCCCACACATTTTTGATGGAAGCGACGTCTAAAATATGTGTCTGCCAAAGAAAGAGTCAGATGAACCGTCGAAAACGTGTGACCTTATTACTAGAGCCTCTGTTTGTTTCATTTCTTGCTCCTTTACAAGGATTCAGTTGCGTCCTTCGTTTGTTTGCCGGTTTGTCTCATCATCAGTTGCACCCGTCCCTTGCTGAGCATTTCCGTCATAGCCACCAAATGATTTTCGGCTTGGCCACAGGCCACCAATGGTGTCAAGACTTGTATTCGGCCTCCTGTCCTGCAGAGAGCCAATCCAAGCTGCTTTGCTAGCGGTACAAAGACGGTAGCTAGCCGCCCAGCAGGGAAGAGATGCGAGTGCGACAACAAGAAGTTCTACTATGGAAGGCGAAGCCGCCGATTCGCAATCGACAACAAGAAGTTCTACTACGAAAGTCGTCAAGCGCCAAGGCAAAGCCAAGAAGAAGGCGGCTGGCAAAGGTTGGCGTTGAGATATGTATGTTTAGCTTTCCCAACGCTGTAGCATTCGAAGTCACGTCGCAGCAGACTTGGTCGTCGACAAAGTCGTCAGAAGAGAGAGCATCGGCGCCATTGTGTCGCACGCCTTCAATCCCCTTCGGCCCAGTGGCAGCGGGAGATGTGCCAAGAGCTTGGCGTGACGTACGTGAAGCAGTCAGCGGTGGGAGGATGCAAAAGAGGCACTTCCTTTCGAGGCGACCAGCAGCCAGGCAGAACCACAAGAATCACCGGTGATGGCAACTGCCTCTTCAGCTCGCTCAGCTATCCAGCGTTTCATACAATACCACAATGCATTGTTGTATAGTTGTATAGTCATACTATACTATACAACAATTCCTTGGGCATTTGTTGTACAATACCATACTATACAACAATTAATATCAGGGTTAGCCATTCTATATCATACTATACAACAATTGAATCCTATACAACAATGCATAGTGTATAACAATCGAGATATTGTATGCAGTAATTTACCACACAAGAGGCTTCCAAAACTTACTCCCGTGACACGACGAGCACTAATCATGCTACGTTACTCTACTTCAGCAAAGTTTGATATCGATTTAGCGTTGTTCAATACCTTTGCGCGTCCTATTGCTACTGATATCTTACCCATATGTGAAATTATTCGACTGTATTCCGTTTTACCATACAACAATTCGTATTGTTGTACAAAACAAGAAATGAAAATTTTGAAACCATACTATACTATACTATAAACAATTAATTTCTGAGAGTTATACAATTCTATACTATACAACAAGGCCACATTCTCGGCCAATGGTATACTATATCATACAACAATAACAAGCTGTGTGTGTAAAAAGTTCAACCTATACTTTGTGTCTGTCAAATTTTGGTAACAGTATAGTGAACTTTGTGCGCATCGTTAGCCGCATCTGGAGAAAGTGTCTTGAGAACGTGTACCTTAATAGCAAGTGCAGCTATCACCACGATACGGTTGTCTGTACAGCTGATCTAAAGCTCAGTGATATCGCCGCGTTCGCTACATGTTATCGGCATGATACGACGCCGTTTATCTGATGTTTCTTACCGTGTGAAACCGTCACATCCAACAAAAAACTTGCCAACAGTGTGGTCCGGTCGTTCTTCGTCAGGAATTCCCCTTGGCGTACGACTTCTACGTTAACATTCATAGAAAACCAAAGCTTTGGCGATTTATAACATCTTGACATTTCTGTCAAGATTTGATCATTTCTGTCAAATTTAGTACTCGCAAAAATTTCTTGTATGACACTAATTAAATATGTCTCTGCGCTTGCCATTTCTGAAGAAATTTCGCTGCGATGGGCTACATCAGACGAAAATGTCGATTTTGACATCTTTGTAAATTTAATTCTAAATATCTCGAAATTGCAACTTATTAAAACTGTAAAGCTATGTCTCAAATTCTTATTGACTTACGACCTTACCATTTCTGCATTCACATTCGTCAATAAATGACGTTATATTTTTGATAACTTGGAGAATTTTTGACGAATAATCGCGTATTTCTACTAAATTCCATATTTGCAAAAAATTTCTGTTGTGTTACAAATTATCCGCTGTCTATGCCCTTTCCATTTCCGAAGAAATTTCGCCGCTAGACCATCAAACGAAAATGTCGATTTTGACATTTTTTCATTTTAATTCTAAATATCTTGAAAAGGCAATTTACGAAAACTGTAAAACTATGTCACAAATTCTTATTGACATACGGCCTTACTATTTCTGCATTCAAATTCGTCAATAAATGACGTTCTATTTTTGTCAATTTGTGCAATTTTGACAAATAATCGCGTATTTCTTTTAAATTCCACATTTACAAAAAATTTCTTTTGTGTTACAAATTATCCTCTGTCTACGCCCTTTCCATTTCTGAAGAAATTTCAATTCTAGCTCATCAGGCGAAAAAGTCGATTTTCGACATTTTGGAATTTTAATTGCGAATATCTCGAAAATGCGAAATTAGCAACACAAACGGACATCGGATCCGTACTCAGCGACCTCGACTCTACTTGACCACATATGCCACATATCTTACTTCGGTGCCACGGACGGACACACACACACACACACACACACACACACACACACACACACACACACACACACACACACACACACACACACACACACACACACACACACACACACACACACACACACACACACACACACACACACACACACACACACACACACACACACAGACAGACAGACAGACAGACAGACATTGTCATCCGTATATATACACCTCGCCGCGCTGAGGCGCGGCGAAAAAATGAATTGTTGTATGAAACGCTGCAGCTATCTGCTAACTGGTTAGCTTTTGAACACCACTTCACACTCCTCAAACTTGCACTGTAGTTCAACGTGTATGGTACTGTGCACTTCAGGATCGCAAGAGAAGGCCCGAGGGAGTCTGCGAGCAGCCATCTGTGACCAGCTAGCTTTGGTTCAAGGAGAGAAGGACTACGTGGAGAAGTCAGCGATGAGGAAGAATGGAACTTGGGGGACAACTGACGAGATCTTCGCCGCCGCTAACCTTCTGCGCATCACCATCTACACACTCGCCGTCTACCGCGACAAGAAGCACAGCGTTTCCCACTACGCGTGGCAGTTCCACAAGCCCAAGCAGCAGTTCTGTAAGGGTAAAACAACGACCAAATTCGCCCTCTATTTGGACAACAGCTCTGGAGATCACTATACGCCTGTCGTCGATATGTAGTCTTCGTCAGATTGCTTTGAAGTTCGCTACTGCTTTGCTGCAATTGTTTTGTGCTGTTGCTTATACTATTGTGTTGGTGCATTGTGTACTGTTGTGATAGTGAAGTATCCGAAAACGACAATCGCGTCTACTCACCTCGCCTTCCTCTGCATGCAGGTAACAGCCTGTCCGACAACCTGAAGACGTCACTGACTTTGGTCACACACTTTCGACGGTCACACATTTGCGCACGACTGGTCACACATTTTCGACGGTCACTCGTTCTGGCTGGTCATACATTTTCGACGGTCACACATTTTCGCACGACACCGGCGGGGCTTATTCGAGGGGGGGGCACTTATTGGAAAAGTCACGGTATATCGCTTTGTACGTCACTAACTGCTCCTTCTGCCGTTTGAATTTATCATTTAGGCCGCTGTGCTCGATATAGAAGTCTCGCAGTATTATAAGTGCCCTAAATCTGCCTTGATAGTCAGGTCAGGAGACGGGTAAGAACAACTGCCCTCCAACCAACCAATTGCCGGCTGTCGAACTAAAACGACAGTCGCCCCTCCAGGCCAGAAGGCCATCAATGTAGCTACCACAAGAGTAGCGCAGCAGATCGGAATCCAGAGTCGCTTGTTGCACGTCACCATGTCTAAATAAATAAATTCAGTACCGGTTTTTTCCGAAAAAGCGCCCCCCCCCCAAACAAGCGCCCCCGGGGCGCTTATTTGGGATGCCTTTCCAAATAAGCGCCCCGGGGCGCTCATTTGGGGAAAAGATTCTTCAAACAAAATGTGCATTTTGCTTCCTTGCGTTAACAGTTCATCTAGAAAATGAGGGTCTGAGCGGTCGATTTGAACCCGAATTCTCCATTTTGCAACAGATTTCTAATAATTATGCATTCAATACCAGTAAAATATGATTTTGCGCAGTATTTACCGATTATGTACTTCTGTTGAGTATCAGCTATGCAGTGTATGGTACTGCTGAAAAGGTATTCGATTTGACTTTCCAATTAACCACCCCGGGACGCTTATTTGGTTTCAGGTGATTTCGTCAGAAGTGCCAAAACTTAATTAGCGCCCCGGGGCGCTTTTTCGGAAAAACCCAATACAAATTTGTCACTTGGCTTGTGACCAGCGCAACTTGCGAGCGTGGTGTGCACCAGGTGGACAATAGTGGAGTGTGATCAGCGCAATCGTCGACCGCAGTAGACGATTCTGCACAGACGTTAGCGTAAAGTGTCAAATAGTGGTAGATCTCCAAATAATAGTAGGTACATCCCTCCTCCTATCCGGAGCGATACCCTACATTCAGTGGCGGGCCCAGGATTATACGGGATAAATATTTGCAGCTTTTAAATGGCACGTCCAGCTTTTAATTGGCATCTTGCGCTTTTAATTTCTGGCGGCCGCGAAACGCAGCGGTGCGCTTTTAATTTGGCCGGAAGCGCTTTTGAAATGGCAGAATGCGCTTTTAAATGGCAACTGGCGCTTTTAATTCCGTGGAAGCTGCGGAGCCGTGCCGCTGGTCAACCAAAAGGCAGACGGTGGGGATAAAAGCGAGCGCACTGAATGAATGACTTTCTCGTTGCATTCTGTGTGCATTCACGTAACTTGGATGTCCAACATTCGCATTGCTTGATTGAACACATTGCTATCCCTTGACAACGTATATTCGTTTGAATTCAGGCTATGCTTAGGCTCGCCCTGCGCCCACAGTCCACAAGAGTCAGTCGGCGTCGCAGTCTGGCGGGTCGAAGCTTAGGCTTAACGCGACCGGTGACCGACTTCAGGGCGCGCGGAGCGCGCCCTGAAGTTGGTGGTCGCGCTAAGCCTCAGTTTTCGACCCGCCAGGCGCGACGTCGACCGAGTTTTAGTGCAAACTGTAAGTGGAATAAACACTCCTCCATATAATTCACCTCCTGCTTAGGCCGGCTGAGCCCCTTCCCTGCTTTGCCTTGTCGCGCAAACAGCGATGCATGACCATTGCTGCGTGCCATGAATACGCTCCTCCACCGCGTTAAGTCCAGGGGAATACTGCCGGAGGAATTAAAAGCGCAACATGCCATTTAAAAGCGCCTCCTGCCATTTTAAAAGCGCCTCCTGCCATTTCCGAAGAGCGGCAAGCAAAAGCTGTCGTGGCAAATTAAAAGCGCTAGTTGCCATTCAAAAGCGCTTCGTGACTTTATTAAAAGCGCAAAGCGATTTATTAAAAGCGCCCAAAATCCCCACCCTTTTCCGATAGGGGGGGGGGGGCACAAAATCCAAAAATTTTCCAAAGTGCCGCAGGCGAAAGTTTCGCACTTTTAGGCCATTTTAACGTTAAAAATCGCCGAAATTTGACCTTTGCAACCTGTTAGATACCCTAAATTTAGATTCAAAATTGCGCAGCAGGCGAAAATTTTTACGTTTTTCATGCTCCCTGTACAAAAATTTGTCTAAATTGAGCCCCGCATGTGAAATTTTGGCGATTTTTGGTCCCTAAATGCCAAATTCTCTTACAAAATAGCGCCGTAGGCGAAATTTTTTGATATTCGTGTGTCGTTTAAGCAAATTTTTTCTCAAAGGTCGGACCGTAAGGGGGGCAGTGCCCCCCCCCCCCCCCCCCCCCTGGGCCCGCTAGTGCCTACATTAACGTTATACAGCATTAGCAACAACACAAGTTATTGGAAATCGCAAACTGCTGACTGTCGAACAATCTCAAGTCAAGATGAGTCAAACAAAACAACAAAAGACAGCCTGAAATTTGTCGTTTTAAGGCACTTGACAGAATTGAAACGTAGGTCTCAAAGTAGTGGTAGTCTCCAAATTGTGGCAGGGTGTAGAGGTAGGTTGAAACAATAGTGGTAGCTACTGTACCTCTATTCGGCGCTTTACGGTATACTTGCACCTCGGTAACAATGGTCGAGACCGTTTCCACTTCGCCAATTCGTCGGTGGAGCGCTTCAAAGATACCACGGCCGTTTCAAAATTCTCGTCCTACTGCTTATCACAGGACTCGTCGAGACACACCGTTCCTTGGCCGCTCTTAAAAGGTCGCTTCTTTCCTTTGCCGACCCTACAAGTTGCCACGGTGCTACCGAATTGCCTCCCGCAGCTCTACTGTCATAAATCTCAACGTAAGCCGGGTCCGCCCCACTCAAGAAAGGGCTGGCAAGCGCTGTGTGGTTCGTGCAGTGGCACTGAAATAATGGGCGCCACTGTAGGCAGGCAACGATAACGCACAGTCGACATATTCGATAGCGACTAGCGAGCACACATTTAGTCTCGTGCCGCGGATCCAAAAAATTTCCGGCCGGGCCAACTCGAGTCGGCACACCCAACGGAATGCATACCGAGGTTCTTTTGTACATATGATGTTCCCACGAAAAGTGTAGGAAAAGTGCCAGTTGGACCGGGTGGTCAGCTCAGTTTGCACGTCAACGCAAGAAATCCGGCGTCTCAACTCCCCATACAGCAGAAGTTGTGGCCGATTGTGAAACCCCTACGTCCTCCTTCCGCGCATAAATTGATGTTTGACGGCGAATAACTCACGTTTGAAGGCGCTCCAACAAGCTGTGTGTGTAAAAAGTTCAACCTATACTTCGTGTCTGTCAAATTTTGGTGAACAGTATAGTGAACTTTGTACACATAGTTAGCCGCATCTGGAGAAAGTATCTTGAGAATGTGTACCTTAATGCCAAGCGCGGCTATCCCCACGATACGGTTGTCTGTACAGCTGATCTGAAGCTCAGTGATATCGCCGCGTTCGCTATATGTTATCGGCATGATACGACGCCGTTTATCTGATGTTTCCTACCTGTGTAAAAACGTCACATCCAACAAAAAAACTTGCCAAAAGTTTGGTGCGAGCGAATCCCTGTTTTCAGCGTACGCATTTTTTCGCCGCGCCTCAGCGCGGCGATGTGTATATGTGACCGGGAAAACCCGTCTTCAGTGAAAACGCGGATATCCGGGTTTTCACTAAGTTGGTTAGTGAAAACCCGGATATCCGGGTATTCACTGTCGAGTTAGTGAAAACCCGGATATCCGGGTTTTCACCGATAGGTTAGGGAAAACCCGGATAATGCTCCGATATGCTCAAAATCGCGCAACACACTGCTATAACGTACAATTCTATTACCTGAAGGTCATTTGGTTCCTTCCAAATCAGGCTATGCTTAGGCTCGCCCTGCGCCCACAGTCCACAAGAGTCAGTCGGCGTCGCAGTCTGGCGGGTCGAAACTTAGGCTTAACGCGACCGGTGACCGATTTCAGGGCGCGCGAAGCGACCGTATCGTGGTAATAGCTGCACTTGGTTTATAGCAGACTTCCTCAAGCTAATTTCTCCAGATGCGGCTAATGATGTGTATTAAGTTCACCGTACTGTTCACCAAGATGTGACAGACACAGTGTATAGGTTGAACTTTTTACACACACAGCTTGTTTGTTTCCGCGTGCACATTCATCAATAAACAGCTGTTCTGGCCATCAGACGAAAATTTCGATTTTTGAGATTTTCTTGAATTTTAATTCCAAATATCTCGAAATTGGAATTAATTGAAACTGTAAAACTACGTCACAACTTTTTATTGGCATACGGCCTTACCATTTCTGCGTTCAAATTCGTCAAAAAACGACGTTCTCTTTTGTTGATTTATGGAATTTTGAAAAATAATCACATATTTCTATTAAATTCCACATTTGAAAAAATTTTCTCTTGCGTTACAAATTATCCGCAGTCTATACTCTTTTCCATTTCTGAAGAAATTTCGCCGCTATATCATCAGGTGAATAAGTCGATTTTCGACATTTTCATATTTTGATTGAAAATATCTCGAAATTGCAATTTTTAAAAACTTCAAAACTAAGTCACAAATTCTTATCGGCATAAGACTTTTCCATTTCTGCATTCACATTCGTCATTAAATGACTTTGTATTTTAGTCAATTTATGCAATTTTGACAAATAATCGCGTATTTCTATTAAATTCCACATCTGCAAAAAATTTCTTTTGTGTTACAAATTAGCCGCGGTCCATGCTCCTGCATTTCTGAAGAAGAAATTTCAACAAATCCATGCTCCTTCCATTTCTGAAGAAATTTCGCGGCTAGCGCATCAGACGAAAAAGTCGATTTTTGACATTTTCGAATTTTAATTGCGAATATCTCGAAAATGCGAAATTAGCAACAGAAACGGACATCAGATCCGTACTCAGCGACCTCCAGTCTACTTGACCACATATGTCACACATTTTACTTCGGTGCCACGGAAACACAGACACACACACACACAGACATTGTCATCCGTATATATACACCTCGCCGCGCTGAGGCGCGGCGAAAAAGTCATTGGCACGTGAGTCAGTAGGTTCTTAACACTACTGTGTTTGCACTCAACGTCTGTGCTTCCATCCGATACTGCAGTATTGTTCAGTCCAAAATCGTCCGCACGTGAGTCAGTAGGTTCTTAACACTACTGTGTTTGCACTCAACGTCTGTGCTTCCATCCGCCACTGCAGTATTGTTCAGTCCAAAATCGTCCGCACGTGAGTCAGTAGGTTCTTAACACTACTGTGTTTGCACTCAACGTCTGTGCTTCCATCCGCCACTGCAGTATTGTTCAGTCCAAAATCGTCCGCACGTGAGTCAGTAGGTTCTTAACACTACTGTGTTTGCACTCAACGTCTGTGCTTCCATCCGCCACTGCAGTTTTGTTCAGTCCAAAATCGTCCGCACGTGAGTCAGTAGGTTCTTAACACTACTGTGTTTGCACTCAACGTCTGTGCTTCCATCCGATACTGCAGTTTTGTTCAGTCCAAAATCGTCCGCACGTGAGTCAGTAGGTTCTTAACACTACTGTGTTTGCACTCAACGTCTGTGCTTCCATCCGCCACTGCAGTATTGTTCAGTCCAAAATCGTCCGCACGTGAGTCAGTAGGTTCTTAACACTACTGTGTTTGCACTCAACGTCTGTGCTTCCATCCGCCACTGCAGTATTGTTCAGTCCAAAATCGTCCGCACGTGAGTCAGTAGGTTCTTAACACTACTGTGTTTGCACTCAACGTCTGTGCTTCCATCCGCCACTGCAGTTTTGTTCAGTCCAAAATCGTCCGCACGTGAGTCAGTAGGTTCTTAACACTACTGTGTTTGCACTCAACGTCTGTGCTTCCATCCGATACTGCAGTTTTGTTCAGTCCAAAATCGTCCGCACGTGAGTCAGTAGGTTCTTAACACTACTGTGTTTGCACTCAACGTCTGTGCTTCCATCCGATACTGCAGTTTTGTTCAGTCCAAAATCGTCCGCACGTGAGTCAGTAGGTTCTTAACACTACTGTGTTTGCACTCAACGTCTGTGCTTCCATCCGATACTGCAGTTTTGTTCAGTCCAAAATCGTCCGCACGTGAGTCAGTAGGTTCTTAACACTACTGTGTTTGCACTCAACGTCTGTGCTTCCATCCGACACTGCAGTTTTGTTCAGTCCAAAATTGTCCGCACGTGTGTCAGTAGGTTCTTAACACTACTGTGTTTGCACTCAACGTCTGTGCTTCCATCCGACACTGCAGTTTTGTTCAGTCCAAAATCGTCCGCACGTGAGTCAGTAGGTTCTTAACACTACTGTGTTTGCACTCAACGTCTGTGCTTCCATCCGATACTGCAGTTTTGTTCAGTCCAAAATCGTCCGCACGTGAGTCAGTAGGTTCTTAACACTACTGTGTTTGCACTCAACGTCTGTGCTTCCATCCGATACTGCAGTTTTGTTCAGTCCAAAATCGTCCGCACGTGAGTCAGTAGGTTCTTAACACTACTGTTTAACATACTGTGTTTGCACTCAACGTCTGTGCTTCCATCCGATACTGCAGTTTTGTTCAGTCCAAAATCGTCCGCACGTGAGTCAGTATGTTCTTAACACTACTGTGTTTGCACGTACTACTGTGTTTGCACTCAACGTCTGTGCTTCCATCCGATACTGCAGTTTTGTTCAGTCCAAAATCGTCCGCACGTGAGTCAGTAGGTTCTTAACACTACTGTGTTTGCACTCAACGTCTGTGCTTCCATCCGATACTGCAGTTTTGTTCAGTCCAAAATCGTCCGCACGTGAGTCAGTAGGTTCTTAACACTACTGTGTTTGCACTCAACGTCTGTGCTTCCATCCGATACTGCAGTTTTGTTCAGTCCAAAATCGTCCGCACGTGAGTCAGTAGGTTCTTAACACTACTGTGTTTGCACTCAACGTCTGTGCTTCCATCCGATACTGCAGTTTTGTTCAGTCCAAAATCGTCCGCACGTGAGTCAGTAGGTTCTTAACACTACTGTGTTTGCACTCAACGTCTGTGCTTCCATCCGATACTGCAGTTTTGTTCAGTCCAAAATCGTCCGCACGTGAGTCAGTAGGTTCTTAACACTACTGTGTTTGCACTCAACTCCTAGGCTTCCATCCGACACTGCAGTTTTGTTCAGTCCAAAATCGTCCGCACGTGAGTCAGTAGGTTCTTAACACTACTGTGTTTGCACTCAACGTCTGTGCTTCCATCCGACACTGCAGTTTTGTTCAGTCCAAAATCGTCCGCACGTGAGTCAGTAGGTTCTTAACACTACTGTGTTTGGAGTGAGCGTCTGTGCTTCCATCTCGACTGCAGTTTTGTTCAGTCCAACATCGCCCGCACGTGAGTCAGTAGGTTCTTAACACTACTGTGATTGCAGTCAACCTCAGTGCTTCCATCCGACACTGCAGTTTTGTTCAGTCCAAAATCGTCCGCACGTGAGTCAGTAGGTTCTTAACACTACTGTGTATTAAGTCAACGACTATCATTCCACTCTCCACAGCAGTAATGTTCAGTCAAATATCGTCCGCACGTGAGTCAGTTGGTTCTTAACTCTACTGTGGTGGGAGTCAACGTCCTATGCTTCCACTCTCCACTGCAGTTTTGTTCAGTCCAAAATCGTCCGCACGTGAGTCAGTTGGTTCTTAACACTACTGTGTTGGGATTCAACGACTATGCTTCCACCCCCCACCGCACTTTAGGTTAGTCCAAAATCGTCCGCACGTGAGTCAGTTGGTTCTTAACACTACTGTGTTGGGAGTCAACGTCTATGCTTCCACTCTCCACTGCAGTTTTGTCCAGTCCAAAATCGTCCGCACGTGAGTCAGTTGGTTCTTAACACTACTGTGTTGGGAGTCAACGCCTATGCTTCCACTCTCCACTGCAGTTTTGTCCAGTCCAAAATCGTCCGCACGTGAGTCAGTTGGTTCTTAACACTACTGTGTTGGGAGTCAACGACTATGCTTCCACTCTCCACTGCAGTTTTGTCCAGTCCAAAATCGTCCGCACGTGAGTCAGTTGGTTCTTAACACTACTGTGTTGGGAGTCAACGCCTATGCTTCCACTCTCCACTGCAGTTTTGTCCAGTCCAAAATCGTCCGCACGTGAGTCAGTTGGTTCTTAACACTACTGTGTTGGGAGTCAACGCCTATGCTTCCACTCTCCACTGCAGTTTTGTCCAGTCCAAAATCGTCCGCACGTGAGTCAGTTGGTTCTTAACACTACTGTGTTGGGAGTCAACTCCCATGCTTCCAACCGCCACTGCAGTTTTGTTCATTCCAAAATTGTCCGCACGTGAGTCAGTTGGTTCTTAACACTACTGTGTTGGGAGTCAACTTCCATGCTTCCACTCTCCACTGCAGTTTTGTTCAGTCCAAAATCGTCCGCACGTGAGTCAGTTGGTTCTTAACACTACTGTGTTGGGAGTCAACGCCTATGCTTCCACTCTCCACTGCAGTTTTGTTCAGTCCAAAATCGTCCGCACGTGAGTCAGTTGGTTCTTAACACTACTGTGTTGGGAGTCAACGCCTATGCTTCCACTCTCCACTGCAGTTTTGTTCAGTCCAAAATCGTCCGCACGTGAGTCAGTTGGTTCTTAACACTACTGTGTTGGGAGTCAACTTCCATGCTTCCACTCTCCACTGCAGTTTTGTTCAGTCCAAGATCGTCCGCACGTGAGTCAGTTGGTTCTTAACACTACTGTGTTGGGAGTCAACTTCCATGCTTCCACTCTCCACTGCAGTTTTGTTTAGTCCAAAATCGTCCGCACGTGAGTCAGTTGGTTCTTAACACTACTGTGTTGGTTCACGTGAGTCAGTTGGTTTTACCTCTGTGTTGGGAGTCGCCTATGCTTCTACTCTCCACTGCAGTTTTGTTTAGTCCAAAATCGTCCGCACGTGAGTCAGTTGGTTCTTAACACTACTGTGTTGGGAGTCAACTTCCATGCTTCCACTCTCCACTGCAGTTTTGTTCATTCCAAAATTGTCCGAACGTGAGTCAGTTGGTTCTTAACACTACTGTGTTGGGAGTCAACTCCCATGCTTCCAACCGACACTGCAGTTTTGTTCAGTCCAAAATTGTCCGCACGTGAGTCAGTTGGTTCTTAACACTACTGTGTTGGGAGTCAACGCCTTCCACCATGCAGTTTTGTCCAGTCAGTCCAAAATCTCTTCCACACGTGAGCAGTTGGTTGTTTTTTTAAATATGTTTGGAGTAATTATTTATTATGCAGTTTTGTTCAGTCCAAGATCGTCCGCACGTGAGTCAGTTGGTTCTTAACACTACTGTGTTGGGAGTCAACTTCCATGCTTCCACTCTCCACTGCAGTTTTGTTTAGTCCAAAATCGTCCGCACGTGAGTCAGTTGGTTCTTAACACTACTGTGTTGGGAGTCAACTTCCATGCTTCCACTCTCCACTGCAGTTTTGTTTAGTCCAAAATCGTCCGCACGTGAGTCAGTTGGTTCTTAACACTACTGTGTTGGGAGTCAACTTCCATGCTTCCACTCTCCACTGCAGTTTTGTTTAGTCCAAAATCGTCCGCACGTGAGTCAGTTGGTTCTTAACACTACTGTGTTGGGAGTCAACTCCCATGCTTCCAACCGCCACTGCAGTTTTGTTCAGTCCAAAATTGTCCGCACGTGAGTCAGTTGGTTCTTAACACTACTGTGTTGGGAGTCAACTCCCATGCTTCCAACCGCCACTGCAGTTTTGTTCAGTCCAAAATTGTCCGCACGTGAGTCAGTTGGTTCTTAACACTACTGTGTTGGGAGTCAACTCCCATGCTTCCAACCGCCACTGCAGTTTTGTTCAGTCCAAAATCGTCCGCACGTGAGTCAGTTGGTTCTTAACACTACTGTGTTGGGAGTCAACGCCTATGCTTCCACTCTCCACTGCAGTTTTGTTCAGTCCAAAATCGTCCGCACGTGAGTCAGTTGGTTCTTAACACTACTGTGTTGGGAGTCAACGCCTATGCTTCCACTCTCCACTGCAGTTTTGTTCAGTCCAAAATCGTCCGCACGTGAGTCAGTTGGTTCTTAACACTACTGTGTTGGGAGTCAACGCCTATGCTTCCACTCTCCACTGCAGTTTTGTCCAGTCCAAAATCGTCCGCACGTGAGTCAGTTGGTTCTTAACACTACTGTGTTGGGAGTCAACGCCTATGCTTCCACTCTCCACTGCAGTTTTGTCCAGTCCAAAATCGTCCGCACGTGAGTCAGTTGGTTCTTAACACTACTGTGTTGGGAGTCAACGCCTATGCTTCCACTCTCCACTGCAGTTTTGTCCAGTCCAAAATCGTCCGCACAAAATCAGGCTAAATACACCGCAAATCGCCAAACAAACGACGGATTCGCGTTCTGCCGCGTCAGAAAGCCCAGACACAAGTCACACAACTGTCAACGCAATTATGAAAATTCGACACCGGGGCCCAATTTTTGGCCGGCCGAGTGCCGAAAGCAGGGTAAAGGCGTCCAAAATCGCAAAACAAACACCAGATTCGTGTTCAGCGCCGTCGGAAACACCCGAAACAAGTGAAAACACAGTTTTCGAAAATTTGACCCCGGGATTCAAAAATTCGGCGCGGCCGGGGTGCGGTACCTCAAAATGGTCAAGACACTTCGTCTAGACCAACTTTTGACGCAGAAACCGTTGCAATGGTCAATTAGCCGCTAAATGCACGCCTTCCGGCCCAAAAATCCATTCAAAGTTGAAAATCCGAATTTTCCACTCGCGACCCGGGATTTTTGCCACCGCGGATCTCCCGAACGGCAAGACCGATCTGGGCGATGTTGGTGCCAAACGAAAGGCCATACATGGGGCCGTGTTTTGCAGAAAAGTTTGCGAGGATCCACCGTCGCAAACTCGAGTTATGATTTTTTAAAGGTCGGGAAAAAATTTTGAAATTCAAATTTTCTACCGTACTCCCGCGTCGGACCACCTAGGGAGCCCAATTTGGTATGGTTCTGAAGAGCATCCAAGGGAAATTCGAGCCACTTTTGCAAAAGTTATGGCGTGGTTTTTTTTCAACCGGAAAATTTGAATTTTTGAATTTTCACAAAATTCTTCCACCACCGAAATTTTTTCACCCCCCGAGCACGCTGCGCGTCGTCCTAAGCTATCTCTTAAAAAAAATTTGGCACCCTAGGTGCTTCCTAGCGCGCACTAGGCCTGTTGGTGTTACCGTTAACTGTGGGCTTTACCGCTCCTATAGCACTCCTTCGCTTTTCAAGCGGCGGAGTGCCAAAAAGTGTCATTTTTGACATTTCCATATTTTAATTGTAAATATCTCGAAATAGGAAAATTGCAACAGAAACGGACATCGACACGTTACTCAGCGCATTCGACTCCATCGGGTGGCACCAACCGTCATGTCTAGTTGTTCCGGACTGACACACGGACACACACACACACACACACGGACAAACGAACAGACAATAGCGTCCGCATATAGACATATATACTCGCCGCGCTGGGGCGCGGCGAAAAAAGTGAACCCTTTTGGCCGATTTCGGTGATTTGGGCCATTTTGGCCCAAAGTAGGGTGTACGCGGCAGGCCATATCTAACGATACAGACAACCGATTTTTATGAAATTTGAAATATGGTATGAGGGCACTTTGGGGAAGAACTGGTGCGAAAACTTTCACAATCGCTCACACTGTACAAAAGATCGAATTTTTCATGTACATCACAAACTGGTGCATGACCAACCGTCGTCATGTTCGAGTGTACGCTTGTGTGGTTATTGTCGTGCGTGACTATCATGTCGTATCGTGCGATGAACGACTACGAGTGTAAAATATGGCGGATCGGAAGCGGCGCGCTGTCAGTAGAGAAGCAAGCACAATCGGCAGGAGAAGCACATCCGCCAGCGTCATCAGACGAGAAGCGCTGCAGTTCAGTGGAGAAGCAAGCACTATCAGAAGCGCTTCTGGAAGCCTGGCAACGGAAAAGATACCCTCCTACGTACATATCAGCAAGGCAAGTTAACTGGCCGGCCACAGAGACAGAGAGAGAGATGGGAGGAATGAGCTGTTTTCACGAAATGAGCGTCAACGACAGCGCTGAAGATGGATCAAAAGCCGCGGAAGCAAACAGATACGCCCAATACACTAAGAATTTAACGCAGTGCTACAAGTACATAGTTAGCATTTGCGGTGTCGGTATCACAAAATCTGCTGTAGTGGTCGCATGTGTGCTTTGGCAGGTGAGCTGAACAAGTAACGTAGCTGACTATATATGTCCCGGGGCTTCTAGTTGGAATATAAGTGGTCTTGTGAAAAGGGTCAACGCCTAAGTCAAGCCCAGGGGCTTCTACTCGGCAACATCCAGTAGGTCTCGAATTGCCATCCAAACATGTGCGAGTCACCGCAGGACGAATGGATGCAGTCGAGGCTTCTGTGAGATAGGCCCCTGGTTGGGGTAGAAGACTCTGGCGTAATACATCAGAGAGCTCTGCATGGGGTTTGAAAGCTTGGCCGCCACAATCTGGGAAGTTGGATAATTTCCTTTCAGAACAGCCGGGGCCGCCTGAAGGGGGCCCACTTTGGCCTCATGGAGCTGTTCCTGGGCCATATTTCTTAGAGAAGCAGGGTTTTTCCAACGGAACAAGCTGTGTCTGAAAAAAGTTCAGCCAATACTTTGTGTCTGTCAAATCTTGGTGAACAGTATAGTGAACTTTCTACACATCATTAGCTGTATATGTATGTTGCAGTCAATGCCCGTCTTCAGTCAATGCCCGTCTAGACGGCCATCGCCTGATGCGTCAGGCGATAACCGTCTTGTGCTCGAAAAGACGGCCATCGCCTGGTGCGTCAGGCGATAACCGTCTTCTGCTCGAAAAGACGGCCATCGCCTGATGGACCAGTCAGTCGCCGTCTTCCAAGTGAAAGCTGTCGTAGCGCTAGCAGAGGGAAGGAGCACATCCAGCCTAAGCAGGAGGTGAAGTATGTAGATGGAGGAGTATTTGTTCCACTTTCAGTTTGCACTAAAACTCGGTCGACGTCGCGCCTGGCGGGTCTCTACTCTCAACTGAGGCTTAGCGCGACCACCAACTTCAGGGCGCGCTCCGCGCGCCCTGAAGTCGGTCACCGGTCGCGTTAAGCCGTGTATCTTGCCAGCCGGTTAGAGAATCAAGGGTAAGAGAACAGAAGGTTTCTTGAGAACGTGTACCACAAATCAAGTGCAGCTATTCCCACGATACGATTGTCTGTACAGCTGATCTGAAGCTCAGTGATATCGCCGCGTTCGCTATATGGTATCGGCGTGATACGACGCCGTTCATCTGAAGTTTTGATATTTGTAAACTGTAGTAAATACGGTACATCCAACAAAAAACTTGCGAACTATTGCACTGCTGTCGCTCCTTATCAGGAACTCCATTTGGCGTACGACCTTTCTATTCTGCATTCACATTCATCAATAAACAAAGGTTTTGGCAGTTTATGGAATTTTGGCATTTCTGTCAAATTTTAAACATTTCTATCAAATTCAGCACTTGCAAAAAAGTCTTTGTGTAATTAATTATCGCGTCCATTCGCGTTGCTATTTCTGGAAAAATTTTGTTACTAGCCCATCTCGCGGAAATGCAAATGTTGACGTTTTTCAATTCTAATTCAAAATGTCTCGAAATTGCAATTTTTATAACTGTACAACTGTGTCACAAATTCTTATTGGCATACGACCTTTCCAATTCTGCATTCACATTCGTTATAAATGACGTTCTATTTTTGTCAATTTATAAAATTTTGACAAATAATCGCGTATATCCAGTGAATTCCACATTTGCAGAAAATTCCTTTTGTGTTACAAATTATCCGCGGTCTATGCCCTTTCCATTTCTGAAAAAAATTCGTCGCTAGCTCATCAGGCGAAAAAGTCGATTTTCGACATTTTCATATTTTTATTCTAAATAGCTCGAAATTGCAACTTTTTAAAGCTGAAAAACTGTGTCACAAGTTCTTATTGGCATACGCCCTTTGCATTTCTGACTTCACATTCGCCAATATGTGACGTTCAATTTTCGTCAATTTATGGAATTTTGACAAATAATCGCGCATTTGCACTACATTCCGCATTTGCAAAAAATTTCTTTTGTGTTACAAATTATCCGCCGTCTATCCCCTTTCCATTTCTGAGCAATTTCGCCGCTGGCTCAAGCGAAAATGTCGATTTCCAATATTTTCATATTATAATTGTAAATATCTCGAACAACAGAAAGAAACGGACATCGGATCCGTACTCAGCGACCTCGACTCTACTTGACCAGCCACATATCTTACTTCTGTGCCACGGACACACACAGACAGAGACAGACAGACACACATTGTCATCCGTATATATACACCTCGCCGCGCTGAGGCGCGGCGAAAAAACCGTCTAGTCTAGTCTAGTCACAGCTTTTTGGCCTGGTTCCCACTGTACTATAGATGACTTCTATGGGCACCTACCTGCTGCGGAGGGGTGTTGGGAAAGACGTCATAAATCAGATCCTTGCTTTTGTGTGCGGTTTGTGGCGCGGTTTTGAATTTAGTAGGCAAGCTTCGTTCCCAAAAAACACAGCACCGCAACCAAATAACTCAACAATTAGCGACACACTGACTGCATAGAGACCAAACTAAACGCATACACGATTCATGTCACAGCCAAACGAGATTCGATTCTAGAAATTGCATTTTCTCAAATTCAAATCACAACTCTTTCTTATTGTTGCTTTCTTCAATCGATTTTCCAGGGAAAAAGTTCCAAAACCCAGATTTTAAGCCCTTCGCGTCTCGTTCTCTCTTGGCAAAGGCGGAAAATGTGGACAGACAATTGCCTATGTAAAATTTGGCGCGCGCCAAAATCGCCAAACTGAGGTGGGGCTCGTCCGGATCGCATCTGTGGATTGAGTGAGACCTGCAAAATATTGCCACATTACACACCGTAAAATATCTAATAACCCCCCAAATACCTCGTCACAGATCCGCGCTCGAGCATGACCCTATCGCGAACAGTGGCCGGATACCAGATCTACCATGGATCTGGTCAGCAGCCCCACTTCCAAATGGTGAACAATGAAACTCTGGAAAAGGTTTCCACTGTAAAACTTGCAGGAGAAACATTGACCACAAAGGTAATGTGGTTTTGAGGAGCAGTGTCAGTCATCATATGAAAGCACAGCCACAGACCAGGACCCCAGGTAATGAAAGTGCCAATGGTTTTGACTGAGAACCTTTGAAACCAAAGTTTACCATGGATCTGGTCAGCAGCCCCACTTCCAAATGGTGAACAATGAAACTCTGGAAAAGGTTTCCACTGTAAAACTTGCAGGAGAAACATTGACCACAGTGGTAATGTGGTTTTGAGGAGCAGTGTCAGTCATCATATGAAAGCACAGCCACAGACCAGAACACCAGGTAATGAAAGTGCCAATGGTTTTGACTGAGAACCTTTGAAACCAAAGTTTACCATGGATCTGGTCAGCAGCCCCACTTCCAAATGGTGAACAATGAAACTCTGGAAAAGGTTTCCACTGTAAAACTTGCAGGAGATACATTGATCACAATGGTAATGTGGTTTTGAGGAGCAGTGTCAGTCATCATATGGAAGTACAGCCACAGACCAGGACCCCAGGTAATGAAAGTGCAAATGGTTTTGACTGAGAACCTTTGAAACCAAAGTTTACCATGGATCTGGTCAGCAGCCCCACTTCCAAATGGTGAACAATAAAACTTTGAAAAATGTTTCCACTTTAAAACTGGCAGGAGAAGCATTGACCACAATGGTAATGTGGTTGTGAGGAGCAGTGTCAGTCATCATATGGAAGTACAGCCACAGACCAGGACCCCAGGTAATGAAAGTGCCAATGGTTTTGACTGAGAACCTTTGAAACCAAAGTTTACCATGGATCTGGTCAGCAGCCCCACTTCCAAATGGTGAACAATGAAACTCTGGAAAAGGTTTCCACTGTAAAACTTGCAGGAGAAACATTGACCACAATGGTAATGTGGTTTTGAGGAGCAGTGTCAGTCATCATAAGGAAGCACAGCCACAGACCAGGACCCCAGGTAATGAAAGTGCCAATGGTTTTGACTGAGAACCTTTGAAACCAAAGTTTACCATGGATCTGGTCAGCAGCCCCACTTCCAAATGGTGAACAATGAAACTCTGGAAAAGGTTTCCACTGTAAAACTTGCAGGAGAAACATTGACCACAGTGGTAATGTGGTTTTGAGGAGCAGTGTCAGTCATCATATGGAAGCACAGCCACAGACCAGGACCCCAGGTAATGAAAGTGCCAATGGTTTTGACTGAGAACCTTTGAAACCAAAGTTTACCATGGATCTGGTCAGCAGCCCCACTTCCAAATGGTGAACAATAAAACTCTGGAAAAGGCTTCCACTGTAAAATTTGCAGGAGAAACATTGACCACAATGGTAATGTGGTTTTGAGGAGCAGTGTCAGTCATCATATGGAAGTACAGCCACAGACCAGGACCCCAGGTAATGAAAGTGCCAATGGTTTTGACTGAGAACCTTTGAAACCAAAGTTTACCATGGATCTGGTCAGCAGCTCCACTTCCAAATGGTGAACAATGAAAGTTTGGAAAAGGTTTCTACTGTAAAACTGGCAGGAGAAACATTGACCACAAAAGTAATGTGGTTTTGAGGAGCAGTGTCAGTCATCATAAGGAAGCACAGCCACAGACCAGGACCCCAGGTAATGAAAGTGCCAATGGTTTTGACTGAGAACCTTTGAAACCAAAGTTTACCATGGATCTGGTCAGAAGCCCCACTTCCAAATGGTGAACAATGAAACTCTGGAAAAGGTTTCCACTGTAAAACTTGCAGGAGATACATTGATCACAATGGTAATGTGGTTTTGAGGAGCAGTGTCAGTCATCATATGGAAGCACAGCCACAGACCAGGACCCCAGGTAATAAAAGTGCCAATGGTTTTGACTGAGAACCTTTGAAACCAAAGTTTACCATGGATCTGGTCAGCAGCCCCACTTCCAAATGGTGAACAATAAAACTCTGGAAAAGGCTTCCACTGTAAAATTTGCAGGAGAAACATTAACCACAATGGTAATGTGGTTTTGAGGAGCAGTGTCAGTCTTCATATGGAAGTACAGCCACAGACCAGGACCCCAGGTAATGAAAGTGCCAATGGTTTTGACTGAGAACCTTTGAAACCAAAGTTTACCATGGATCTGGTCAGCAGCCCCACTTCCAAATGGTGAACAATAAAACTTTGAAAAATGTTTCCACTTTAAAACTGGCAGGAGAAGCATTGACCACAATGGTAATGTGGTTTTGAGGAGCAGTGTCAGTCATCATATGGAAGTACAGCCACAGACCAGGACCCCAGGTAATGAAAGTGCCAATGGTTTTGACTGAGAACCTTTGAAACCAAAGTTTACCATGGATCTGGTCAGCAGCTCCACTTCCAAATGGTGAACAATGAAAGTTTGGAAAAGGTTTCTACTGTAAAACTGGCAGGAGAAGCATTGACCACAATGGTAATGTGGTTTTGAGGAGCAGTGTCAGTCATCATATGGAAGTACAGCCACAGACCAGGACCCCAGGTAATGAAAGTGCAAATGGTTTTGACTGAGAACCTTTGAAACCAAAGTTTACCATGGATCTGGTCAGCAGCCCCACTTCCAAATGGTGAACAATAAAACTTTGAAAAATGTTTCCACTTTAAAACTTGCAGGAGATACATTGATCACAATGGTAATGTGGTTTTGAGGAGCAGTGTCAGTCATCATATGGAAGCACAGCCACAGACCAGGACCCCAGGTAATAAAAGTGCCAATGGTTTTGACTGAGAACCTTTGAAACCAAAGTTTACCATGGATCTGGTCAGCAGCCCCACTTCCAAATGGTGAACAATAAAACTCTGGAAAAGGCTTCCACTGTAAAATTTGCAGGAGAAACATTAACCACAATGGTAATGTGGTTTTGAGGAGCAGTGTCAGTCTTCATATGGAAGTACAGCCACAGACCAGGACCCCAGGTAATGAAAGTGCCAATGGTTTTGACTGAGAACCTTTGAAACCAAAGTTTACCATGGATCTGGTCAGCAGCCCCACTTCCAAATGGTGAACAATGAAACTCTGGAAAAGGTGTCCATGGTAAAACTTGCAGGAGAAACATTAACCACAATGGTAATGTGGTTTTGAGGAGCAGTGTCAGTCATCATATGGAAGTACAGCCACAGACCAGGACCCCAGGTAATGAAAGTGCCAATGGTTTTGACTGAGAACCTTTGAAACCAAAGTTTACCATGGATCTGGTCAGCAGCTCCACTTCCAAATGGTGAACAATGAAAGTTTGGAAAAGGTTTCTACTGTAAAACTGGCAGGAGAAACATTGACCACAAAAGTAATGTGGTTTTGAGGAGCAGTGTCAGTCATCATAAGGAAGCACAGCCACAGACCAGGACCCCAGGTAATGAAAGTGCCAATGGTTTTGACTGAGAACCTTTGAAACCAAAGTTTACCATGGATCTGGTCAGCAGCCCCACTTCCAAATGGTGAACAATAAAACTCTGGAAAAGGCTTCCACTGTAAAATTTGCAGGAGAAACATTAACCACAATGGTAATGTGGTTTTGAGGAGCAGTGTCAGTCATCATATGGAAGCACAGCCACAGACCAGGACCCCAGGTAATAAAAGTGCCAATGGTTTTGACTGAGAACCTTTGAAACCAAAGTTTACCATGGATCTGGTCAGCAGCCCCACTTCCAAATGGTGAACAATAAAACTCTGGAAAAGGCTTCCACTGTAAAATTTGCAGGAGAAACATTAACCACAATGGTAATGTGGTTTTGAGGAGCAGTGTCAGTCTTCATATGGAAGTACAGCCACAGACCAGGACCCCAGGTAATGAAAGTGCCAATGGTTTTGACTGAGAACCTTTGAAACCAAAGTTTACCATGGATCTGGTCAGCAGCCCCACTTCCAAATGGTGAACAATGAAACTCTGGAAAAGGTGTCCACTGTAAAACTGGCAGGAGAAGCATTGACCACAATGGTAATGTGGTTTTGAGGAGCAGTGTCAGTCATCATATGGAAGTACAGCCACAGACCAGGACCCCAGGTAATGAAAGTGCAAATGGTTTTGACTGAGAACCTTTGAAACCAAAGTTTACCATGGATCTGGTCAGCAGCCCCACTTCCAAATGGTGAACAATGAAACTCTGGAAAAGGTTTCCACTGTAAAACTGGCAGGAGAAACATTGACCAAAATGGTAATATGGTTTTGAGAAGCAGTGTCAGTCATCATCAGGAAGGACAGCCACAGACCAGGACCCCAGGTAATAAAAGTGCCAATGGTTTTGACTGAGAACCTTTGAAACCAAAGTTTACCATGAATCTGGTCAGCAGCCCCACTTCCAAATGGTGAACAATGGAACTTTGGAAAAGGTTTCTGCAAAACTTGCAGGAGAAACATTGACCACAATGGTTTGGTTTTGGGTGTCAGTCATCATTGGAAGAAGCCACAGACCAGGACCCCAGGTAAGAAAGGCCAATGGTTTACTGAGAACCTTTGAAACAAAGTTTACCATGGATCTGGTAGCAGCCCCACTTCCAAATGGTGAACAATAAAACTCTGGAGAAGGTTTCCACTGTAAAACTTGCAGGAGAAACATTGACCACAATGGTAATGTGGTTTTGAGGAGCAGTGTCAGTCATCATATGGAAGTACAATCACAGACCAGGACCCCAGGTAATGAAAGTGCCAATGGTTTTGACTGAGAACCTTTGAAACCAAAGTTTACCATGGGTCTGGTCAGCAGCCCCACTTCCAAATGGTGAACAATGAAACTCTGGAAAAGGTTTTCACTGTAAAACTGGCAGGAGAAGCATTGACCACAATATCAATGTGGTTTTGAGGAGCAGTGTCAGTCATCATATGGAAGTATAGCCACAGACCAGGGCCCCAGGTAATGAAAGTGCTAATGGTTTTGACTGAAAACCTTTGAAACCAAAGTTTACCATGGATCTGGTCAGCAGCCCCACTTGTAAATGGTGAACAATGAAAGTTTGGAAAAGGTTTCCACTGTAAAACAGGCATGAGAAACATTGACCACAATGGCAATGTGGTTTTAAGGAGCAGTGTCAGTCATCATAAGGAAGCACAGCCACAGACCAGGACCCCAGGTAATGAAAGTGCCAATGGTTTTGACTGAGAACCTTTGAAACCAAAGTTTACCATGGATCTGGTCAGCAGCCCCACTTCCAAATGGTGAACAATAAAACTCTGGAAAAGGTTTGCACTGTAAAACTTGCAGGAGAAACATTGACCACAATGGTAATGTGGTTTTGAGGAGCAGTGTCAGTCATCATATGGAAGTACAGCCACAGACCAGGACCCCAGGTAATGAAAGTGCCAATGGTTTTGACTGAGAACCTTTGAAACCAAAGTTTACCATGGATCTGGTCAGCAGCCCCACTTCCAAATGGTGAACAATGAAACTCTGGAAAAGGTTTCCACTGTAAAACTTGCAGGAGAAACATTGACCACAATGGTAATGTGGTTTTGAGGAGCAGTGTCAGTCATCATATGGAAGTACAATCACAGACCAGGACCCCAGGTAATGAAAGTGCCAATGGTTTTGACTGAGAACCTTTGAAACCAAAGTTTACCATGGGTCTGGTCAGCAGCCCCACTTCCAAATGGTGAACAATGAAACTCTGGAAAAGGTTTTCACTGTAAAACTGGCAGGAGAAGCATTGACCACAATATCAATGTGGTTTTGAGGAGCAGTGTCAGTCATCATATGGAAGTATAGCCACAGAC